>SEYY01021988.1:0-22500 GCA_009176605.1 Armadillidium nasatum
AAAGAGCATAACAAAGACAAAGATTAAAAAGAAAAACGGTCTGAACGTTTCGGAACTAAACCTATCGTTCCCTCATCAGAGACACTAATAGCAAGAAATGGGAGAGTACAGACTATTAAACACGTAGGAAGTACGATAAAATTCTGGTTTTCAAAATTCAATAAAACAAGCTAACTGGGGGTGCCTTGCGTAGAAGATATTTTTTGAAAATGGATTTTAAAAAATTTCCAACTACGTTATCAATTTCAAAGAAACCTGTAGAAATATTAAAATTTTTAGTATATTTTATAAAGAAAGACACCACAAGTCTATTGAGGTTTTTTGAATTGGAAGAAAAAATAAATTTAGTATTATTCCAATTTGTTGCATGTTGTTTAGTGATATGAAGAAATATTGCGTTACTATGGTTATATCTCCTGATATCAGCCTTAACTGTCAGCCAAAACTGTGTCTGCCAGAGTAATTTTGGATTTAGGTTTCCAAAGGAGCTATTTTAACTGCAATATTTTTGAGAAATTTGAACTAAATATTGAATCCCTACCAGTAAGTACCAGGGTCATAAAAACATTTTTAGGTGAACAGGTACGTTCTTTACGAAATATTAATTTGGAAATGAACATTTGTTGTTCTAATTTCATAAAAAAGTCTATTTTCATAGATCCCAATTTAAATGTAGGCTTTATTGTGAAAGGTCTTATGGATGCTATAATAATGTTTCTTACAGTGATATTATATTGCAGATCGACATTACGTGGGCAGACACGGAAGTAATTTATCAAATGTGGATGGTTTAGTTGGCATTGATGTCATCTCTTCAATGAAACATTTCAGGATCACGGAATGTTTAAAAGGCAGAGCCATTGAAACATGCCATGGGGTGGTGCCGTTTGGTCCTGCTAAATCATTTTTAACTCCCTCTCAGAAAATGGTAACCTTTGGAGGAGAAAATACTGCTGCCGAGAGATCTTCTCAGAGAACATCAGGACAGAGGGATAAGGTAAGACTTTCTTCATCCTTTCCAGAACAAACAGTTGCAGTCCCAGAAAGTCTTGTCAATACTATCATCGAGCCTTCTTCTTCCTATTTTGATCCTCTTCTGTATACTCATAATCAAACAGAAGTAAATTTGGGACTGGAAAACATTTACACTCTTGAATCTTTAGGTATTAATGAGGATGCTGACCAGGACTCTATTGAAGGAGTGTTTCTTCGGAAAATTCACGAGACAGCAGAGTTCAGGGAAAGAAAAAGTTTTGAATTAAAAAATTCGGGAATCGAACCAGTGACCCCCGTATTTTCCATAGTTCAGGAAGCAAAAGAGCCTCCTGTGCTTAATTTTGGCAAATTTATAAGTTTAAATGCCCTTCTTCGTGTATGTGCTTTGATGTTCCGATTCCTTAAGAAAACAAAAGATGCAAGTCATAACATCAATTGTGATGCAAAAGCTCTTTTGTATTGCCTAAGAGTAATGCAACAAGAATCCTTCAGTAAGGAAATTTCCTTCTTAAGAGAAGCAAAAAGTAATCTTTCTATGAGGGAGAAACCACCAGATTTAGTGGATAGATTGAACCTATTTTTGGATGATAATGACCTATTGAGGACAAAAGGTCGTCTATCAAGATCAAATTTCTATCAATTTGATGTTCTCAACCCGGTGCTGTTACATAAAAATCACCATCTCACACGTCTCATCGTAAGAGATGTTCATTATGCCTGTAAGCACTTGGGCATTCAAGCAACACTCACAAGAATACATCTCAAGGGATTCTGAATAACATAAGCAAGACACGCGATTAAAAAGAATCTTTCAGATTGTGTCATTTGCAAAACGTTCAACAACTTCGCATTTCAATATCCTAAATTCACGAACTTTTCAAAAGCTAAGGTGGACCTTTTCCGTCCATATAAATTCGTGGGTGTCGACTTCACAAAGCATTGGTGGGTTAAGCATAAAGGTTCTAATCAATCACAGAAATTAAAATGACGTTAATAATTATGGCATTATTATTACTATTATTATTATTATTATTATTATTATTATTATTATTATTATTATTATTATTATTATTATTATTATTATCGAAATATTTTATAATAAATGGCAGTAATTGTAGTGGTGCTTTAGTATTTTACTACAACTGCTATCATTCCTATTTAGCATTTTTTTCCCATATTTAATTATTATTATTATCATTATTTATTAGTATTATTATTACTACAATTGTTTTTACTATTATTATCAAAACATCTTCACTATTATTACTGGTTATTATTATTATTATTATTATTATTATTATTATTATTATTATTATTATTATTATTATTATTATTATTATTATTATTATTATTATTATTATTATTATTATTATTATTATTATTATTATTATTATTATTATTATTATTATTATTATTATTATTATTATTATTATTATTATTATTATTATTATTATTATTATATTATTATTATTATTATTATTATTATTATTATTATTATTCAATTATTATTATTATTATTATTATTATTATATTATGTTACTTATTATTATTAGTATTATTATATATTCCTATTTTTATCATTATTATTATTTATTATTTTTACTTTTATTATATTATATTAGTATTATTTTTTTTTTTTTTTTTTTTATTATTATTATTATTATTATTTAATTATTATTTTTAATTACTATATTAAATTAATGATTAATAATTATGGCATTATTATTACTTTTATTGAAATCTTTCATTATAAATGGCAGTAATCGCAGTGGTGTTTTAGTACTTTATTACTACTGCTATCATTCCTATTTTAGCATTTTCACTCCATATTTAATTATTATTATTATTATTATTATTATTATTATTACTATAATTGTTTTTACTATTATTATCAGCATCATCTTCGTTGATATTGTTATTAAAACTAGTAAGTATTATTAGCATATTAATTATTATTACAAGTATTACTATTATTATCAGCATTATATTATTTTTGAAGTAAATAGCTTCATTGCTATTATTATTACTAGTATTATCGTAGTAAACATAAGTAACGTCTCTGGTATTGTTACTTGTATGATCAATATTTCTAGAGTTTTATTACACTAGAAGCAACCTATCATAACTTGTAATTATTGAAAACAATTATATATATATATATATATATATATATATATATATATATATATATATATATATATATATATATATATATATATATATATATATATAAAATTTTTTTTTTTACAGAACGCCACCACTCATGGGCAGAGCCCTTTTCTAATGAGGAGGAACACAAAATGAAGAAAAACTTACTCAAACTCACACTTAACGCCCATGTCTCAGGTGGGCACAGACGGAAGCCTTGAAGAGTGGAAGATTAAATACAGGAGGAAAAATAGATGATGGTAGAGAGTTCCACAGAACAGAGGTGGATGAAAAAAAGGGGCACCAAAACCGGCTAGCCTGGGGTTTAATACATCCACACAAAATTCGTGTTAAAGCAAGGGCACCCCTTGCGCAACGAGGACGACGCAACGGTGGAGGAATGCGAGAGACCAGTTCTCTCGAGCACCTGCCATTGTAGTACCTATAGAAAAGGGATAGTGCGCCAACGTCACGTCGCAGAGATTGGGGGTCAAGAGAGCTAGAAAGTAGAGGACAGTTAATTAATCTTTTATCTTTAGACTCAACCCTATCCAGAAGAGAGGAGGAACCGAAGCCCCTCCAAATGTGAGAAAAGTACTCCATACAAGGACGAATAAGACCTTTATATATGGAGTTACTGCTCAGAAGAAAAAAATTCTCGCAACCTGAACAGAATTCCCAGCTTCTTAGAGGCCTCTTTAGCAACCATTGTGATATGTGGTTTCCAAGACAATTTATTGTTTATGTTAAGACCAAGAATGCTATTATTATTTACAGGTGAGACGGGAGAGCCATAGTAGAAGATAGGAAAGTTGGGAGGTGTTTTTGAGAGGGAGATGTGAAGAAGTTGAGTTTTTAAAGAGTTGAATTTCACAAGGTTGCTATGGGTGATCTGAGAGAAGAGAATGAGACTCCAAATGATCCAAGAAATGAAGAGTTCCAAAAATTTTAGTTAGAACACAAGTGAGAGCTATAGGTCGATAATTAAAAGGGTCAGAACGGTTCCCTTTTTTAGGGATCGGCTGAACAAATGCGCGCTTTCAGCAATGAGGAAAAGTATTAGTATTAAGGCATAGAGAGTAGGGCTGAACGAGAACAGGCGCTAACTCGTAAGCACACTCCCTCAGAACATGAGGGGGGAATGCCATCCTGGTCCACTGGCCTTCCTGACGTTCATATATATATATATATATATATATATATATATATATATATATATATATATATATATATATATATATATATATATATATATATATATGGGGCTCAAAGGAAACCACAATGGGTTCCTTTTCCAGGGAACTGGACAGTCACTATATTATTTTTAAGATTCTTATTGAATTTAGTAGTATAGGACCAACTTTTAAACTTCAAACCTATAAATGTACCACTTCCCGAATAAAGTTTTATGATTTGAATTGAATTTTTTCATGTTTAGTCCACTCAGAATGGACTAAACATAAAAAAAAAATAAATAAATAAATAAATAAATAAACCTATTATTATTTTGTTTAGTTTTTTTCGTTCTTAATCCACTCGAAGTTGACCATTTTCTTCTTCTTGTTGTTATTCTTTGATGTTTAAATCACTTTGAGTATACTATTTTCTTGTATTATTCTTTGATGTTAGTTGAGTTTCATACTTCCACTTTTATTCATTAAAATTTTGCCTCTACTGAGAAGCGTATCCCGGGACCCCACAGATCAGAGACCGATGCGATAGTGACTAAGCCACAGAAGAGAAAAAAACATTAAAATTTGGAAGTTAAATTCATAGTGTATTTTTTATTTTTAATACGATATATTCTCAATGCTTCGAGAAGCTTTTTAATGTGACTTGAATGCTTTTTGAATAATTCGATATAATGGCAGCTTTTAAAGTAGATTTTGTAGTGAAGGAAATAATAACTAACAAAATTTCAATATTTAAAGATAAAAAGTTATTTAACGTGAGTTTAAATATATTTTCCGATGAAGAGAAAAATTTATTAAATAGTATTTTATTAAAAATTAAAAATGAATATAATAAAAGTAATAATATTTTTCAAAATAAATGAATGATACAGAAGATAAAATACATTAATTTTTATACGAGTTAAAAGACTTATAGTATGTGATTATAATAAAGAAAATAACACTGTTAATGAATTTTGATTATAATAAAGAAAATAACACTGTTAATGAATTTCATAATCTGATGAAACATTTAAAAAATGATTGCAAAAAATATACCCTTAATTATAAAATTTATTGAAAGTAATAACGAATTTAAAGAATTTTTCAAAAACTTAAGCCTCTTTTAAATGCAATAATATTATGCTCATTTCTATTGATCCTATTTTAAATTTATTTAAAAATAGGATCGTTAAATTTTTCACATTTCATTTCGAAATATTAAAGAAAAATAGATTTTTATTTCAAGTGATATTATTAGTTTCCCATAAAATGGAGTTTTCTTTCATTTAACAGGAAACAAGAATAAAGAAAGTGATAATTAATTTTAATGGATAAGAGATATAAATAATTTTATAAATGGATATTTTAAAATTTTCATAAGTTTATACCAGCACCATCTTTTATATTTAAAAAATTATTAAATTTCTTATTAAAAAGACTCAAATAAGTAGTACGGAATACCTGTAGCGACCGAAGCGAAGGAGTTCCAGAACATAATCCAAGAGAATCGAGGGGTGTTTTGGTACCCAGGTTTTCCCTACTACTGACATATATAGATATATATACTGTTAGCAAGCCTTGTCCTTGTCGAGGGCTTTACGAATAGCTTCATAATGTCGAATTTAATATGAAGTTGAGGAAATAGCACATTTCTGTAATCGACAAGCGGTTCGTGGAGTACGTTTTTTGAAAACAGAAAGAATAATTTTCAGTGGGGCCACTATTACCTTTCCCAGTGATTTTTTTTTTGTCACGTCTATCCCATTCGAAAAGAAAGCATTGATATTTTGTATATCATGCCTATCATATCGCTCAAGCGATATTGATAGGCGTATGATTGTCACAGACGTTGGGTAATTACAGTTCTGCTCTTCTGCAGTATTTTTTTTCAAATACGAATTTAAAGTTAATTGTAGACTTTATAATTGATGTTTTTTTTCCAAACTGGTTTAATGTGAAGCTCAGTCTTAAGTGGGTCGTTGCTCTCAATACCCTGTTGTATCTAATGCAAAGGAAGTTGGTAATAGTAGTTACCAGTAGTTTTAAGGTTCGCTTGGGATGCTAGATCAGAAGCAGAGTTGCAAGCAATGATTTCCAGTCAATGCTGAAAACTTTGTTCTGAAACTGTGGAAATAATTCTAAGAATTAGAAATAAGGGAACCCCATTTGACGATAACCTGTTGGGGGACTACTCATTTAAGCAAAGAAATGTGGTCAATTAAATGTTTGTGTCATCAAGTTGTCGGAGATGTGTGATTTGAGTTAGGAAGTCTTGGAACCACCATTAATAATATCAATAACTAATAAAGATTTAAAAAGCTTCAAAGATACGCTAATGCAATTATCGGGTTGACGTTTATACACACAAAAGTATTGAGAGAATCGTTAAAATAGTCACAGAAGCTGTTGGCCATGTTTACATTCACGAGACTCGAGAAGGTTACATCAAAGCACAAGAAGCAAGAAGACAGCTGATGAAAAAGAAATGACAGCAAGAAAGATATGAAGGCTTTGACTTTTTTTAGTAGTATGCATATGAGTATATGAAATTTGAAACAACAAAATGGATGTGAATTGCACTTATGTTAAAAATTCTACAAATACATTAATTTCAAACTAATTTAGATTTTGTATACCAAATAACACCAAAATATCGCTACCGAAATGAAGATTTTTATTTTTCCTAATTCAGTCGGCAGATCGAAACGCTCTACTGCCTCAGTCATACTCACGCCTAGACCATTTTCAAAATGAAGTCTTACGAATAGCAACTGACGACTGAAGCTTTTCGTCTGTCACTAAAAGAGAGTCTGGAGTTGGAGGCTGAAGTAATGTCTCTTTCCTTTCGAAGAGAACAACGTATGTTCTTCTTGTGTTCTGACCTTCAAATCTCAACTCCCTCGGCTTGTCTCAACACCTTTAATTGTTTAAGTACTCCACATCCAGTCTATTAGGAGTTTGCTGGTGTCCATGGCTTCTTTCGTATTCTCAACCTGCCTTTTCGATCGAGCTGCTTTGCTGTATAATTATGATCATTTCAACTCCCTATGGATATATCAGGTAACTGTGGTTTTCCTGAGACTTCAAAATTGACCAAACTAGTCACATACCCTATACTGCAGGAGCTACTTGCTCATTCTACCAAGATTTCCATTAAATTCAAGTCAACTTCCACAGTTGCTCCAAGAGAGAAAGGAAAGTGGGAACCTCCACAGTCTTTTTGGACACTGCTATGTCACACACTTCCTACTAGCTCTTCACGACTGTGTTGATGACACTGACTGGCGGTGACTAGTATCCTGTAGCTGAACGCCAAGGACAAATATACTATTTTTTAGATCTTAAAAATTGCTCACTTAGGACTACAGGATCGCTAGACGAGAAATCCTTATATATCCGCAATCCAAAGGTTTACCTACTTTTCCCACACGAAAAAGAATAAAAGTGACGTATGGGGCACCTCCCACGTGGGTGTCTCAGGAATAAACTGGTTGATAAAGTTGCCAACCACTAGATATGTAGACAATATCTCCTCACAGATATTCGAGAAGGCCATCAATGACTTTTGCTGCTATCTTCGACAGGGGTCTTAACGTGATAACAAGATTGCTGGGCTATGGACTTCCACGGTGCGAAGTTACGATCCGTAAAACTACTTTTAAGAAAATTCATCTTCGTGAAGGAATCGACGTCTCAGGGAGGTCATTTTGATTTGCCTACGCATAAGCCATACATAACGTGGTATAACGGTAAAGTGATTGACTCGTGTGCTTGAAGAAGCTAGTTCTATCCCTCATGCGGATCCTGGGTAGAAATTACCTAGAGAGTTCTTCTCCTCGAATGGGGTTATGCTCGTGATGTGATGTTATATTTCATACAATTACTGCATGAGAGACAATCCCTCGCAATAAATAAATCACACTACTCTGTGTTTGTCCATCATCTTGTTAGATGCGAGTTCATCATACCTTTTCACTAAAGTTTTACCTATCATTTATACTAAATACTTTTCCAAAATCTCCTTCAGTTCATCTTGTTTGAATCTCATTACTTCAGCAGCAATAATCTCTTCGCTTTCCTACGGGAACAAACCCTCTTACTCAAGACAGAATTTTCCTAACAGCTCTTGACTTCATTTTGACTATGAAAAACCACCTAATAGTGTGCAATAGCGACCCTTACATATATTATGAAAAAAAATTTTAAAAAAAAGTTACGAGCATTTTCCTTTAGTCTACAATGAACTAAGAGTATAATTAAAACTATTAATCAGAGAAGGAAAAAAGAATAAACAAAAAAATTAAGTAAATAAATATACTTTAAAATCTGGACAATTCGCTTACATAACAACAGGTTTTATTTACATGGTAACTATGGTGTCATATATTTACTTTAAAAAAAGTATACATTCATAGAGTATCTCTATATTCACGTTACTATGTGTAATTTACATAAATAGTTACTTTTATGCAGATTTATATAAACTACAAATAAGAGAGTAATTTAAAAAAATAACTGCGTAAAATGTTTTTTGTTCAGAAAATTCTTTAATATAATTAATTTCTTATAGGCAAGACGTCATTAAAAATATATATATATATATATATATATTATATTATATATATATATATCTATATTGTCACAAGCGTAGTCCGGAGTAGAATGACGTCTGTTTTGACAGCGCGGAATTCTTAATAATCAATTAAAATGTCTAGGGGTGATTGAAAATACTTGATAAAATAATATTCCTTTAATTACTTAAAGAAATTTTACTTCTCCAATTTATTCAATCTTTCAGGAGGTATTCTACTTCTCCTATTACTTTTCCCAGGAGGTATTCACTTCTCCTGTTATTCTTTTCTGGAGGAATTCTACTTCTCCAATCTATTCAGTTTCTTTCAAGAGGAATACTACTTCTCTTATTTATTTACTTTCTTCAGGAGGAATCCTACTTCTCCTGTTATTCTTCTTTCAGGAGGTATTTTCTTCCTATTACTTTCCCAGGAGGTATCAACTTCTCCTGTTGATCTATTATATTAACATTTTGTTAGGTTTCTTCTTTTAGGTTACGATCATATGAAATGACCCCGGTTAATAAAGGTCAGTCGCTTAAGTATCTAGCTTCCTTAACTACGATACTATCAAAATAATTTTTAAATATTCTTTTTCTTACTTTCTGTTATCAAACGAATTGATCTTAATATGTTCACACTACATTCAAAACTGCCAATTCTTTTTGTTATAAATTTCATTCATAAATTACTATCAAATAAGTGTGAAGTTCAAAATCGTAACAATGGCGTGTCTTCCATTGTTACACAATGGAAGACACGGCATTGTTACGTTTTTGAATTCACTAGAGCAAGAAGAAACTTCATCTTCTTCTTGCTCTAGTGAATTCGAGCATAGTGGATCTCAAATTCCAAAACGTGAAAGAATATATATGCGAGAGACTGAAGAGAGAGATTGCTATGTTGAGATAACTATTTCCTCAGAAAAGGAATCACGAATTGAACGATCAAGAGTAGAAAAGCCAGAACTCGAATCCGAAAGAAGAGTTGAATCCATAATAAACTCAGAATATTCTAAAATAATTAATGAGGATTTCGAAACCATTTCCGTTTCAAGTCTATTAATAAACGATTTTCAAAAGCATGATTCGATTGACAGTTCTGCAGCTGAAAAGGAGAAGATCGAAAACGTTACGGATGAAGATGTAATTAGTATAGAAAGTAATTATGATTTGCCTGTAGAAAAGAATTGTAGTCATTCAATATCCTCTAAAGAAATAAATGACTTTAAAATTAGTCATGATCTAGAAACAGAGGAAGAGGATTCGGTGGAGAAGACCCTAATATTGCCGTAATCCCGGAATTAACATTTCAAAGTGAAGATGCAAAAGTAGAGTCTGATAGTTGTTTACACTTTTCTAAACCTTCTTCGTCTTCGTTAAGTTTCTCTAATAGTATTAAAATGAAGAGAAGGAAAACGAATTATCATAAGAGAAATAAGAATGATGTGGTTCAAGCCCTTGGAAGTAATTGTCCTAAGAGGGTCGAATTTGCTGAAGACAGTTATGCATGGAATATCGGCTACTCTCCTGAATTTAAAGAGTCGGTTCAAGGAGCTAGTTCTAATAAGCAAGGTAAAGATGGTTCTGAAGAAGGCAAGGAACAGAAGGCCGCACCTTCGCAGACGGCCAAGAACTCGATTACGTTGCTCAACCATCTTCGAAAAGGTGTGGAATTCAAGATGCTTGAAGAATCAGGCAACCCGCAATCAAAAACTTTCAAATTCAGCGTTATTGCTGGCGGGCAATGCTTTGAGGGAACACGTAGCAAAAAGAAATTGTCTAAGTCTGTTGCTGAGAAGGAACTTCGCACATATTTCCCGCTTACATCACACCTTAATTTGCATATGTCGCAGAATCTAGCGGATAAAATTGTTAAGAATGTATGCGAGAAGCATACACTGACATCTGAAAAAACAAATCTTGTTCGCAGAAGAATTCAACAAACTAGACTATACAAATACAGAAGAAAAGGAAAAGTTGAGGCGAGAAAATACCAGATATTTTTGGAAAAGACCAAGTATGAAAATTCCAGAATTTTGATCGTGAATCAGAGGAGTGAAAAGTTAATTTAAGAAATTTATGGAATTTCTTCTCGAGAAGGGGCGTGTGTAACAATGGAAGACACGCCATTGTTACGATTTTGAACTTCACACTTATTTGATAGTAATTTATGAATGAAATTTATAACAAAAAGAATTGGCAGTTTTGAATGTAGTGTGAACATATTAAGATCAATTCGTTTGATAACAGAAAGTAAGAAAAAGAATATTTAAAAATTATTTTGATAGTATCGTAGTTAAGGAAGCTAGATACTTAAGCGACTGACCTTTATTAACCGGGGTCATTTCATATGATCATCATCTTAAAGAGAGAAACCTAACAAAGGGTTAATATAATAGATCAACAGGAGAAGTTGAATACCTCCTGGAAAAAGTATAGGAAGTAGAATACCTCAAAGAAGAATAAAGGAGAAGTAGGATTCCTCCTGAAGAAAGTAAATAAATAAGAGAAGTAGTATTCCTCTTGAAAGAAACTGAATAGATTGGAGAAGTAGAATTCCTCCAGAAAAGAATAACAGGAGAAGTTGATTCCTCCTGAAAGAAAGAGAAGCAGATACCTCCTGAAGATTGATAAATTGGAGAAGTAAAATTCCTCCAAAGAAGAATAACAGGAGAAGTTGAATACCTCCTGAGAGAGAGTAAATAAATAGGAGAAGTAGGATCCCTCCTGAAACAAAGCATTTGAGCAAGCGATGCAGAAGACTTCCTTGAAGAAGACGATTACATAAAGGAATTATTGATTCCCTTTACTGAAGTTATTTACTTTAAGATAATTAAAAGGGATATTATTTTATCAAGTGTTTTCAATCACCCCTAGACATTTTTAATAGGTTTTTAAGAATTCCGGGCTCACAAAACAGACGTCAGCTACTCCAGACTGCGTCTTGTGACACACACACACACACACATATATATATATATATATATATATATATATATATATATATATATATATATATATATATATATATATATATATATATATATATATATATATATATATATATATATATATATATATATATATATATATATATATATATATATATATATATATATATATATATATATATATATATATATATATATATATATAATATATAGTTAAACTCCTTACAAGATGTTTTATTCAAAATTGGATAAATAAATACAAATAATGAAAAAATAAAAATAAATAAATTCTCTCATCATCACTTTGGAGCTGGCGACCTCATAAAACGAGAGTTTTCCTATTACCAATAAACGTTGTCTCTATTCTGAAGGGCACAGAAACAGGTGACATCAAACCACAGATTTTGAAAAGAAAAATATTTAGTTGAAGATGGAATGAACTTTCTCTAGTTCCTACCATTGCCGAATCGGCCTCTACTTTTCAGCAGATCAAAACATCCCTAGTGTTAAAGCAGGATCCATTCCAAGAATAGTTAACGTAGAAGTGGCACAGAGTTCCATCTTACACCTAATTTCTTTATCACTACACCCAATACCACAAACTGAAGTATGCCACCCAACCTAATTTCCGCCTTAAAAATTAAGGCACGATACCCAACACATTGAATAAATACGTAATGTGAACTGGCCACACTATTCTATTTCTGTCCTTCACCATTAAATGTAACGAGTATTATATTTTCACTCTAATTTGTATTAGATACAAGTAAGGAATCACTTTTCCAACGAAAACCAAGTTAGAGTTATCAATTAATAAGAGATGGCACCGACTAGATGAATGATTCACACCCTAACTAAACACTGATATTATGTAGTGATGTAGTGGTGAAAAAATACTAATATCAATCATTGATCAGAACCAAATAGTAGAGATATATATATATATATATATATATATATATATATATATATATATATATATATATATATATATATATATATATATATATATATATATATATATATATATATATATATATATATATATATATATATATATATATATATATATATATATATATAAAGGGCATTCCTTTTCCATAAATTGAGACAACAAGCAAAACAAGTATGAAAATATTAGGTCAGAAATAGTTTATAAAGTAAACCCTTGTAAATGATTATATTTTCAAGGCTGTTCATATAACAGAAATAAATCTCTTTAAAGGTAATTTACAAAATAACTTGCAAAAATGCATCAATTTTATGTATAAAAAATACTTTAACATCTTGAATGAGTGTGACTGAATTACACTCTACTGAACTATTATGGTTCCAGGTAGAAAGATGATATTACTTCTTTTTAAAATTTAAAAACTAAACTACTTCCTCGCAATTGAACTCTTCTACATCACAAAGATTTTCTTGCCTAATGACAATTCACACTGCTGAATGACTATATATTTTTTTTACATTATCTATATAAAGCAGGCTACCAATATACCAGAATGCTTCCGGAAGATAAGACCTGAAAAGAAAAAAAGTTACTTTAGAAAAAATAATATAATAAAGAATAATAATAATAATCTTTTTGAGTGTATGTACAGTTGCAGTTATTGCACACTGGGAAGCGGCAATCCGGGCTATAAATCCAACACCAAGAACGTCACCTAAACTACTAAGGCGAATGAAACGTTCAGAGGCATGTCTGGAAAAGACTTCGAGTCCCTGGAATAAGGCTGAGTTCGATCTGATGAAAGAAGGACGGGTATATGCAGAAGTCTAGTGATGGAACGATACCAAAAATTTTTACGAATGCTGAATCCAAAAACTTTTGAATACAAATACTGAATACTTCATATATATATATATATATATATATATATATATATATATATATATATATATATATATATATATATATATATATATATATATATATATATATATATATATATATATATATATATATATATATATATATATATATATATATATATCAGTGACGGGCTAATCTGGCAACTTCGAATCCGAATCCGGAACCTTAGAATAAGAATCTAGAGTTTTAGAATTTCTCAAATTCGAATCCAACTAATTTTGTAATTTCTGTAATCTAAATCCAAAATTCAGAACTTTTAAATCACAATCGAATCCCAATCCGAATATAGCAGCTTCAATGTTTTAAATCTAAGTAATTCAGAATTCCACAAATCTTATATATATATATATATATATATATATATATATATATATATATATATATATATATATATATATATATATATATATATATATATATATATATATATATATATATATATATATATATATATATATATATATATATATATATATATATATATATATATATATATATATATATATATATATATATATATATATATATATATATATATATATATATATATTTTTACATATATCGCAGAATATTATTCATATTCCTGCAACCGTACGTGGGAAGGGAGAAATACTGGTTGAGGTTTCCCATATATATATATATATATATATATATATATATATATATATATATATATATATATATATATATATATATATATATATATATATATATATATATATATATATATATATATATATATATATATATATATATATATATATATATATATATATATATATATATATATATATATATATATATATATATATATATATATATATATATATATATATACTAAAGGAGGGAAAGAGAAAGAAGCATAGTTAGAGTTGCCTTTTTTTTGTGGAAAATGCTAGAAAGAGCGTGAGGAAGAGGAACCAGAAAGATTAATGCATTTTCTACGGAGAAAAGTTTTGATATATATATATATATATATATATATATATATATATATATATATATATATATATATATATATATATATAATATATATATATATATATATATATATATATATATCAAAACTCCTTTCTCAGTAGAAAATGCAATGATCTTTCTGGTTCCTTTTCCTCACGCTCTTTCTAGCATTTTCTAAAACATGTCAACTCTAACTTTGCTTCTTCCTTTTTCCCTCCTTTAGTATCTTTCGACGGCACAAGTGCTATTCTACCTTCTTCCAAAGCTGAACTCTTCGCTCAAACTTTTACCTCTAATTCAACTTTAGACGATTCTGGAGCTATTCCTCCTCCTTTCAACTCATTTATGCCTAAAATTAAAATTTTTTCTAAAAATGTCATTTTAATTCTAAGTCGTACGGTCCCGATGGTATTCCTCCTGTTATTCTCAAAACTTGTGCTTCCAAACTTACACTCTGCCTTGATAAACTATTTCGTCTTTGACTTTCCACTTAGACCTTCCCTTCATGTTGGAAACGTGCGCTCATTCAGCCTGTGCCGAAGGGGGAACCCTCTCAACCCTCCAACTATCGTCCCATTTCTTTGACATCCGTTCTCTCTATAAAGGTTTCGTATTTATCCTTAACAGGAGGATTTGGAAACATCTCAATTCTTCTAATCTTAACTCTGATAACCAGTATGGCTTTCGTAAGAAACGTTCTACTGGTGGTGATCTTTCCATTTTCTCTGACTCTTGGTCCTCCGCTCTTCGACGTTTCGGCGAATCCTTTGCTGTCGCGCTGGACATATCGAAAGCCTTCGATAGAGTCTGACACAAAGCTTTGATCTCTAAACTCCCCTCCTGGGTATCTATCCTTCTCTCTGTGATCTCTCTAATTTCTTTTCCGGTCGTTCTATAGCAGCTGTTGTAGACGGCCACCGTTCATCCTTTAAATATATTAATAGTGGTGTTCCTCAGGGTTCTGTTCTATCCCCAACACTTTTTCTAATTTTCATTAATGATCTTCTTTCAATTACTATTAGCAGCTGCTGTAGACGGCCACCGTTCATCCTTTAAATATATTAATAGTGGTGTTTCTCAGGGTTCTGTTCTATCCCCAACACTTTTTCTAATTTTCATTAATGATCTTCTTTCAATTACTTCATCTCTTATCCACTCCAATGCTGATGACTCCACCCTTCAATACTACATTCAGTTTGAAAGACGTCCATCCCAACAGCAGTTGATAGACTCGAGTAGGATAGATAGCCTTGGAGCAACTAACCTCTGATCTTTCTCGTATTTCAAATTGGGGCAGAGAAAACATGGTAATTTTCGATGCCTCAAAAACTCTGTTCCTCCATCTCTCCACAATCTTCTACACAACTATGATATCTTCTAAATTCAAACCTTCATCTGTTCTTAATATTCTCGGTGTATCTTTTTCTTGTGATCTTTCTTGGAAAGATCACATTACTTTTCTTTCTAAACAAGCTTCTAAGAAGTTGGGTGTTCTGAGGCGCCTTCAGAATTACTTCATGCCACCCCAGTTGCTTGCTCTCTATAGGGGTGTTGTTCGTCCCTGTATGGAGTATGCTTCACACATCTGGGGTGGCATTAATTTATTGAGTTAAGAAGATTTGTTCTTTTTTATCTGAAGAAACTAAACTCTTATAGCCTAATACAAAGGATAAAGTTTGTATATGAGTGAATAGTCGTAAATTTATTTGAGGACAAAGATTGTATTTTGAAGGCCAAGGGTTGGATTTCAAATTGTATAAAGTTTGACTAAAATACGCACAATCCTGAAATGTTATCAAGATTTAATATTTTACCACATTACTGATTTTGAAGAAACATGCTAAAGTACATCTTTGCCTAGATTCTACCTTAACGCATATAAGGAACCAAGGTGTTTGGATCCCTAAAGGAAGAGTGGCTATAAAGAAAGTTTTGAAAGACTGCATGTTGCATAAGAAATAATGTAAAAGCATTCCAATATCCTAAATATACTAATATTCCTAAGCACCATATAATTAGTAAATCATTTTAAATTTGTAGCCATTCATTTCAAAGGTCATCTACCTGCTAAAAAATGCATACAATGACAAGTCTACAGTAGATAAAATGTATTATAATTTTCAATGCTTTAAAAATACAGCCATCCACCTAGATTTAGTGTGTGCATATTTTCTTTCAATTTTTCCAACGTTTCTGTAATCTATATGCCATCCCAAATGACACTTTTTTTTTTTTTTAAATACACGCATTTTTGAGTAGAGCGGAAATACTTAGTTTATAGCTTTGGAATTTGATGTGCTGTTAAGGAGTTACAGGAGAATATCAGACATGTAAAGATGTCACTATATAAAGTTCAGCGTGTTGCTTTTTGGGAAAGGAAGATTCGTACTTGAAAAGGGAATGAATAAATAAGGTTGTTGGAAGTGCTAAACTAACATATTTTGAATTATTGATCCAGGAAATACAAGACAATAAATACAATGATAAGCAAGAAGCAAATACTGGTATATTTCGCTTATTAAAAATAAAGTCCCTATCTGTACCGAGCTTATAATGCTTCACAATGTTAAGGTCATCTTATAGAAAACTCATTCGCCTCTTTTTAAAATCTGTTTTTTAAGTAAAATTTAATAATTTTACGTGTTTCAGATATTTTAATTTTTACTCAATTTAAAAAGATTTTATTTTTTCACTTAAGACTGCTATTTGCTTTAAAAAAGATTGTCATTTAAAATTTTTTTAACTGAATTAAGAAAAAATACACTTTCCATTAGTATTTCAAATTCTATATAGATTTCTATGAACGTCAATATTACTGAAATTTAATCTCGTATTTTATATGCTTTGTAACTTAGTAAGCATTAATTAATAAATAACTTTCAAACTTTTTCCTTTCTTTACCATTCAAGTTGATACGAGTATGGCAATTGGTAGAATTTATTAATTTCGGTATCAAAATAAGTCTATGTCAACACCAATTTGAAAAGTTCGGTATATTTATATTAAGTCCTAAAAAAGCTATGTACAATCATTTTTAAGAACTGTGGTATGAGGAGTATTTGTTAAGTATAAAGACTTGCATGAAACCATCATGGGATCACAAAAATAAAGTAAATGACAATGCCCTGATTAATTTTTTATATCAATCATCAAATCTCTGTTCTTCTGGATGGAGAGAAGAGTTCTTGAAAAATTACTTAGTAATGAAAGATCAGGAGGGTGAAGGTGGATAAACTAATGGGCAAACAGTTTAACATTTTATACGCAACCTTTAAAAATTGTCTATTTCTCATTCTAAAGTCTCACTTCCATCTGTATCCGATACTAATAATACAATCAAAATAAAATGAGTAAGTCAGACGGCTGGTTAAAGATAACCAACAGATACAAAAGAAAGGCTGTATAAATAAGAAAGCAATTCATTAAAACTAATTTTCATTCATAAGTATTTGGGAATGCAGATTTCAATTTGCAAGGCAATCTGCAATTATTTTTGGAGAGTAAAAAAGAATTATTAATTAAAATCCTCATAAAATTAATATTACTATAAAATTACTAACACGGTTAAAGTTTCATAAGTTTGAATAATAAAAGGGTAAATATATGTCCTAAAAATCAAAATGAAGAAAAGTATAATATTGTTAATTAAATATAGCTGGGATATATTTAAGTGATGTCACAGCATATTTTTTAAAGATTATTCTAGAAGATTAATTACAGTATTAAAAAATATTACAGTCAGTTTTATTCTGGCTAATTCTGATTCTGTTAATATTATTGAATTGAATTTGGTTCTGAAAAGTTTAATATGAGGTAAGAAAATTTTATTTTTATATATATTTTACAAAGAATTCGAATAGTATATTAAAATTTTATGAAAGCCAATTCTTATGAAGCTGGAAAAAGTTGGAAAAAATTAAGAAAAAATACAAAGTTACCATTAAATTTCAACCAATCAGGAGAATCTTATAAGAATTGACAATTTTTCTTTGTGTTTGCCAGATAAAATGAAAGCGGTTAGTTCTTCAAGCAAATTTGTTTGAGCTACAATTTAATTTCAAGCAAGACTTTGGTTCTTTAAATTCTATTTAAGATATTTGCAACTTATATTTGAGATCAGAGGTCGGAGTCATATTACGAAAATTTTAATATGCTAACTTGTGAGTACTGTGTTCCTTGTGATCATAAAATAACGCTTTACCCATATTGCCCTTTGATTATGTTGTGTTTGCTTGTGAGTGCCCAGCGCTCGTTTGCCTGATATATATATATATATATATATATATATATATATATATATATATATATATATATATATATATATATATATATATATATATATATATATATATATATATATATATATATATATATATATATATATATATATATAGGAGGGGAAGGGGAGTAGCGCTCCGAGGCGATGAGATTACCCCCCCCATTGGGTATATGGGATGCTAAGGGTACTTCCCATCTCATCCCGGTGCCCAATGGTTCGTTCCATTTCGCGCTCACCTTCTTCCAAATCGGAGTAAACTCTCCTTCGCACACACAAAACATTAATACAGACACCCTTTAAAAAAAAAAAAAAAAAAAAAAACTAAATGATGGCCTCAGCAAAAGTAGCCTCGGAGAAACCCCGGGGGGCGGCTTCCAAAAATAGCCCCTCATCCACCCCTTCCCCCATCACCGTTTGGGAGTTGGTGGCCTCCGGTGATGGGGTTGGTGCCACCAAGACACAGCTGCCGGCTTGTCCTGATGCAGGGTCTATTTTTTTCATTAATTTCTGCAACATTCGCGGTCTGCACTCTAATTTCCACTTTGTTGAACATCACCTCTCTTCTTCTAGACCTCACCTCTTATTCTTGACTGAAACTCAGATGTTTGAGCGTTCTGATAGCAAACCCTATTCTGTTTCCTCCTACTGTCTCTATCCTCAATTTTCAGCCAAAGGCGGTTGTTGTGCATACGTGCGCAACGATGTCGTTTGTTCTCGTGTCTCTAATTTGGAGTCTTCCGAATTTTCCACCTTATGGCTTAGGCTCTCTTGCCATTCTACGACTAAATTCATTTGTTCTGTTTATCTTATCTTCTAATTCTACTGACTATCCTAAATTCTTCGACTATTTAAACTCCAAAATAGAGCACATTCTCTCTTCTTCTCCTTTCTCTGAAATCATCATATTAGGTGATTTCAATGTTCACCACCGCCAATGGCTTTCTTCTAGTTCTCATGATACAGCTGGTGAACGTGCCTTCCATTTCGCTATCCAAAACGACCTTGAGCAGTTGGTGCAGTACTCGTATCCCTGATCGTCTTTGAGATGAACCCAACATTCTAGACCTTTTCCTAACTTCTAATCCTTCTCCTTATACTGTTAAACACTTTTCTCCTTTGGGTTCCTCCGATCACCTTCTTATCTCTGTATCCTCTTCTATATCTTCAAGTCTTCCGTAGGAAAGACCCCCTTCTATTGAAAGGAAACGTTTGTAGCGCTTCGGTGCCGCAAGCTGGTCCGACTTGCGGTCGTTCTTCTTCGATTTCCAGTGGAATGATTATTGCTTCCGTGGGAGGGGTCCCTCGGAGTGTGCAGAATGCATTACCGAGGTGATTCTCTCTGGCATGGAGGGGTACAATCCATATTCTTTCTCTTCTACTAAACCTAACAAACCTTGGTTTAACTCTGCTTGTTCTCGCGCTATCCGCCGCAGGGATGTTGCCTTCAGGGATTACCGTCGTCTTCAAACTCCTGAAACTCACGCTTCTTATATTTCATCCCGGAATCGTGCAAAATCTATCCTTCGTAACACTAAAAACTCCTTTCTCCGTAGAAAATGCAATAATCTTTCTGGTCCCTCTTCTTCACGTTCTTTCTGGCATTTTGCAAAAAATGTCAACTCAAACTTTGCTTCTTCCTCTTTCCCTCCTTTAATATCTTCCGACGGCACAACTGCTGTTTTACCTTCTTCTAAGGCTGAACTCTTAGCTCAAACTTTTGCCTCTAATTCAACCTAGACGATTCTGGAGCTATTTCTCCTCCTTCAACCCCCTCTATCTCAATTATGCTTAAAATTAGAATCTCTTCTAAAGATGTCATTTCTGCTCTCTCTGAGCTTAATACTAAGAAGGCGTACGGGCCCGACGGTACTCCTCCTGTGGTTCTCAAAACTTGTGCTTCCGAGCTTGCACCCTGCCTTCGGTAAACTATTTCGTCTGTTTCTCTACTTCAACCTTCCCTTCATGCTGGAAACATGCGCTCATTCAGCCTGTGCCGAAGAAGGGGGACCCTCTCAACCCTCCAACTACCGTCCTATTTCTTTGACCTCCGTTCTCTCTAAAGTTTTCGAATCTATCCTTAACAGGAAGATTTGGAAACATCTCAATTCTTCTAATCTTATCTCAGATCGCCAGTACTGGCTTTCGTAAGAAACGCTCTACTGGTGATCTTCTTTCCCTTCTCTCTGACTCTTGGTCCTCCGCTCTCCGGCATTTCGGTGAATCTTTTGCTGTCGCGCTGGACATATCGAAAGCCTTCGATAGAGTCTGGCACAAAGCTTTGATTTCTAAACTTCCCTCTTTCGGTATCTATCCTTCTCTCTGTGATCTTCTCACTAATTTCCTTTTCGGTCGTTCTATAGCAGCTGTTGTAGGCGGCCACCGTTCTTCCTTTAAATCTATTAATAGTGGTGTTCCTCAGGGTTCTGTCCTATCCCCAACACTTTTTCTACTTTTCATTAATGACCTCTCTATTACTTCATCTCCTATCCACTCCTATGCTGATGACTCCACCCTTCATTATTCCTTCCAGTTTCAAAAACGTCCCACCCAACAGCAGTTGATAGACTCGAGAAGGGTAGCCTTGGAGCAACTAACCTCTGATCTTTCACGTATTTCAAATTGGGGCAGAGAAAACATGGTTGTTTTCAATGCCTCAAAAACTCAATTCCTTCATCTCTCTGCTCGACACAATCTTCCACACAACTATGATATCTTCTTCGAAAACACACAACTCAAGCCTTCATCTGTCCTTAATATTCTTGGTGTTTCTTTTTCTCGTGATCTTTCTTGGAAAGATCACATTACTTCTCTTTCTAAACAAGCTTCTAAGAGGTTGGGTGTTCTGAGGCGCCTTCAGAATTACTTCACGCCACCCCAGTTGCTTGCTCTGTATAGGGGTGTTGATTCGCCCCTGTATGGAGTATGCTTCGACATCTGGGGTGGTTCCACACATACAGCTCTCCTAGAGAAGGTGGAATCTAGGGCATTTCGTCTCATCAACTCTCCTGCTCTTACTAACTCTCTTCAATCTCTTTCTGCCCGTCGAATTGTTGCGTCACTCTCTCTTTACTATCGCTATTACAACACACACTGCTCTTCTGAACTCTCTCGTCGCATACCTCCTCCATTGAGAAGAGCTCGTGCGACACGCCTTTCTACACAGTCTCATCCTTTCTCTGTCCAACTCGACCCCAGACTTAACCGCTATGCTCAATCTTACATATACTCTCCTTGTAAAGTCTGGAACAAACTCCCTTTATCTGTTTTCCCAACTTCCTTTGACTTGCATACTTTCAAACGCCGTGTATCTGGACGTCGGCCACCATCGACCAGGATAGATCTTTCCCAACTCCGGTGGAATTTGGTAGGTCTCTGGCCTTTGCCCACCGGAGGATATATATATATATATATATATATATATATATATATATATATATATATATATATATATATATATATATATATATATATATATATATATATATATATATATATATATATATATATATATATATATATATAATGAGAAGAAAAAACTAGTT
>SEYY01021988.1:25000-40000 GCA_009176605.1 Armadillidium nasatum
TTCTTGCTAATCTAGGCTGCATCATTCTGGTTAGCTTTTCAGTACTGATTTGTTTATTGATGTGAGAAGACGTAAGGAAAGTGCTGAAGTGATTTTTTCATCGTGATCGATTTCAGCTAACACTGTGTTCACATTATATCTAATCGTCGTTGTCGCACTAGCTCTAACAGTTATTGTTAAATCTGATGTAATTATGTAGTGAAAAAAAAAAGGAACATTACTATATTCGTTAAGACGGCTTATTTTGCATATTTCGGTGTGAAACTGGGTGATCAGGATAAGGCATGGGCTCCACACACAGTCTGCTGCATTTGCATAGAAGAACTTCGACAGTAGGTCTCAAGGTAAAAAGAAATCTTTTCGTTTTGGAGTGCCTATGGTCTGGAGGGAGCCCCGAAATCATATTGATGATTGTTATTTTTGCTTGACCAATGTTGAGGGTTATAACTTGAAAAACAAAAAAGTAATTTCGTATCCAAATCTTCCATCCGCAATGCGTCCTGTTGATCATGGTCCTGACGTCCCTGTACCAACTCCATCAAGTTCGTTAGATGATATTGCGACATTTTATGATACTGACTGTGAAGGGAGCAGCTCTGGTGAAGAGTTTAGTGGTTATAATAACGAAACTCAATTGTTCACACAACCAAATTAAATGATCTTATCGGGGATTTAGATCTACCAAAGGAGTCAGCCGAATTGTTAGGCTCAAGGTTGAAGGAAAAAAATTTATTAGCACCAGGTACATCATTTTCATGGTATAGAAAAAGGGAAAGAGATTTTCTTCAATACTTTTCTCAAGAAGATGAACTAGTATTCTGCAATGATATCACTGGGCTGTTAAGTATGTTCAATGTAAACTATGATGTAAAGGAGTGGAGGTTGTTTATTGATTCGTCAAAAAGTCTAAAGGCAGTCCTCCTTCATAATGGCAACAAGTTTGCCTCAGTACCAGTTGCTCATTCTGTTTATTTGAAAGAACGTTACGGGAATTTAAGTATGATTTTGCCGAAGTTAAAATACAAGGACAATGAGTGGACTATATGTGGAGATTTGAAAGTGCTTTCCATGCTTCTAGGACAGCAAGGAGGGTACACCAAATACCCTTGTTTCTTGTGTGATTGGGACAGTCCAAACAGAGCCCAGGCATTGGATACAAAAGGAGTGGACGAGATCTAGGTTTGAAATTGAAAAAAAATGTTGTGAAGGAAAACCTTGTGGACCCAAAAAACGTACTCCTGCCTCCACTTCACATCAAACTTGGCGTAATGAAGCAGTTTGTGAAAGCTCTCTCTAAGGAAGGGGAATGTTTCAAATACCTAAGGGACAAATTCCCTGCATTATCCGAGGCAAAAATTAAAGAGGGAGTATTTGTCGGTCCTGATATTCGCAAACTAATGAAAGACCACAGTTTGAAACGAAAATGGATGTTAAAGAAAAAGTGGCATGGCTGTCATTCAAGGAAGTAGTAAGTTCCTTGGGAACAATAAAGACCCAAATTTCAAGGCAATCAACCATCGAAGATATGCTACAAAATTTGAGAGAACTGGGGTGTTCGATGAGCCTCAAGCTGCACTTTCTTCATTCTCATTTGGACTTCTTTCCAGAAAATCTAGGAGCTGTTAGCGAGGAGCAAGGCGAGCGCTTCCACCAAGATGTGAAAGAAATGGAGAGGAGGTACCAGGGTCGCTGGAATACTAGTATGATAGCGGACTACTGCTGGGGTTTGCTTCGAGAAACTAAAGTAGCAACATATAAAAGGGAAAGTCTGAAAAGAAGCTTTCAAAATCAGCGAAAAAGCTACTATGAGGCTGAGTAAGGTCGACTTTAAATTTGCGCCCTACTATTAATTTGTAAGTTTCACTTTCATATATTTCTTTTAAACATACTTTTCACCTTATATACCTATTTAGTTTCAAATTTAAAAAAGAATGTGTTTCAATTTAAACCCTTTTAATAAACCATTATTGATATGTATTTACCGTTTTTTCTTCATGACTTGTCATTGCGTTTTGTGAAAAATCCTTACGTGGTAGAGGACAACTGCTGTCATATTTGGATTCAGCACATAAAAAAACAAAGTTCAGCAGTTAAACTAAAGACAATTTTGCAAAAGTGAAAAAAATGAAGGCCTGTGTAAACATTTTATCTCCTTTGTTATTAAGTTTTCTGAAACAATTCAGAGAATGAAGTATATTTATTATTTCCCAATAGCAAAAATAATTCACGATTTTTATATCTACCAACATTAAATTGACAAATGTAAAACAATACTTACTTGTTCTGTTAAAGCAGAAGCAGCTGTCTGAGGATCTGGTGCATGATTAATGACTTTACAAATTTCTTCATCATTAAGGACAAAATTTATACCATCCGTGGTAAGTAATATAAATGAGTCATTTCCATGCTTAATCTGAGAATATATATATATATATATATATATATATATATATATATATATATATATATATATATATATATATATATATATATATATATATATATATATATATATATATATATATATATATATAATATATATAATAATATAAATAAAAAAAAAAAAAAAAAAAAAAAATATAAATTTACAAAAAAAATTAAAAAGGTATGTCACTGATCTTATACGGGGAACAAAAGAATATTTCCAATAAGTTATTTATTTTTAAATATAAATAAAATCTTTGAAGCTTATAGGAAGAATGCAAAAAACATGTTATTTTTTCAATTCAAAACAAAAGAACTAAAAATAAAAATGAACATATCTAAAGCATAAGCTTTTCTATACCTTTAAAGGTACATTAGTTCTAGTGAAGATATTTATTAAGAAAACTTACATATTACATTTTACAGAATAATTTTAATTATACTACAAGTGCTAATTATTATCTGCAAAATGAACTTGCCTTGTACAGGTTGGCAAATTTAAAAACATTATTTTCCGAAAAACTTATTGGTCGTTATGTAAGATATGTTCACGTCTTTGCCATATTATTATTATTATTATTATTATTATTATTATTATTATTATTATTATTATTATTATTATTATTATTATTATTTAAATTTTTTTTTTTTTTTTTTTTAAATTTTTTATTTTTTTTTTATTTCTTATTTTTTCCATTATTTTCAAAAAATGGTGTAGAATATATTCTCCTGTCCTGAAATTACAAGAAAAAAAAAAAAAACAACTTCTCTTCTGAAAAGGAGTTAAAAATTCCTAGATTTTAATGTTTCTTCACACTGAAATAAGTTACAACCTTTCACAATACACACTAGAGCTATTCTTCTCCAGTTACTTTGATGATTTCTTCATTTGGATGATGGTGAAGAATGGCCTCTTCAAAAGTCCATCGACTCATTCTCAAAAAGGTTTCAGGTTTGATATACTATTTCTTCCAAAATTCCAAGGTCCAATAGCATTTTCAATAGAATATAATTTATTTTGCAGAAACTGACTATATAATTTTATATTTTTAAGTATTCCATGAATGTGTTATCTTGAACATTTCGCAAAATTAGTTTAATCTTTCCTTTTATTATTATTATTATTCTAAAATGTTAATAATAAACTTTAGAAAATTATTTTCCTTCCTGAGATTGATAGAAAAGGACACAATTCCACTTTTGAAGAGAAAAAGTTATCCCTAAGTTCTGATATGAATGCTCACAATGGAAGGGGTTAAAACCATCTCACAGTACAGAAGGTATGTTAAGCTTCACTTCTTAAGGAGCTTTGCTTTTTTTTCTTTTTGTCTGATGGAAGTTAGGAACAACAACTTTGAGAATGGACTGAGGAGGAACTTAAAGCAGAAAATTCACTTTCATTTCAGTTACAAAATCGTTTTTAAAGTCAACTTCATGCGCCATATGACTTTTATAAGTGTAGCGTGTGCAATATGTACAGAAAAGAACTTCATATCCATTATAAAAAGATTGACTTTTATGAGGTAAGAGAACAATGAAAAAAATTGAGTATTTTACATTTTTGAATTAAAATAATTTATTATAATTATAATAATTAGTTTAATATATGAATGAATAATAAATCGAATGGCTAATTCTTATTCAGTGACTAGACTTAATGAAGAAAATAGGGGTCTGGCAGTGGCATCAACAAAATAAGCCTGATAGGAAAATTTACTTTCAAATTTCAATTCCTTAAAAAATAATGCTTTAAGTTTCCAAGATAAAGCCAAAATTGTTGTTAATAAATGTTATTTTCTACAAATAAGTTCAACTGCTTCATTACTATAATTATAATAGGACTGGTTCATAAGTTACTGCATAACTCCCAGCATGGTTTTAGAAAGTGTAGATCATATCAGACTAATCTTCTATAATTTATGGAATTTATTACTGAATGTATAGACAGGGGTGATCCAGTTGATGTTATATATTTAGGCTTTAGCAAGGCTTTTGTTAAGGTATCCCATGTTAGGCTGATGCAAAAGTTGTCACAGTGTGGTATAAGTGGAGTGGTGCATAATGGTTGAAGAACAGAAGGCAGTGTTGCTTCTTAATGAAAATAAGTAATTATGGGAAACAGTGAAGAGTGGAATCCCACAGGGTTCTGTGCTAGGACCACTATTGTTCCTCATATAAATAAATGATTTAGACAAAGGTCTTAAATGTAAGGTTTCTAAGTTAGAAGATGATACCATAGTGGTTACCTTAGTACGGAATAACGATGGAAAGTATAAAGTTTCAAGGTGACCTAGATAACCTCCTTGGAATGGGCAGAAAAGTGGCAAATAGATTTTAATAGTAAAAAATATAAAGTTATTCATGTAGGTTACTCAAATGAAAGATTTAATTATGATATGAATGGGGATTGGCTTGAGACTGTGGACCAAGAAAAAGATTTAGGTGTGATTATTAGCAGTAATCTGAAAGTGGGTTATCAGTGTTTGGAAGCAAGGAAATGAGCTAATAAGATGTTAGAAATAATAAATAGCAATGTAGTTTATAAGAGAAAAGAGGTTATAAGCAAGATATATAATAGTTATGTTAGGCCAGCATTAGAGTATTGAGCACAAGGTTGTGCTCCACATTTAAGAAAAGACATAGATGTGCTGGAAAAAGTACGTCGAGAAACAAGGATAATTTCTGGTTTCAAGAGTAAGCGTTATGAGGAGGGGTTGAAGGAGCTGGGAATGTTCTCGGTTGAAGAGAGATTTCTCAGAGGGGATATGATACAAGTTTACAAAATATTTGCATCTGACAGTAATACAGAGATTGAAAAATACTTTATGGTGGACCAATGAAGAGAAACCAGAGGACATAAGAAAATTAAAAAGTCATGCAATCTCGATCTAAGAAAATACTTTCAGTAATAGAGTTGTTAATTTTTGGAATGGCTTGCCACAAGATATTGTTGACCGCGATTTTTCTTGCAGCATTTAAAAAGTAGTTAGATAGATATATGGATGGTTTAGGTATCGTATAGTATAACGTGACTAAGCCAAATTGTCAGGTATATATGAATTTTTAGAACAGCTTATAACTAAACCTAATTGGCAGTTTTGTAGTGGGTGTTGGCTCAATGCATGTTGCATGTGTAATTAGTTGTATAATGTTATTAGTTAGGTTTACTAAATATATGTAGGAGCTTAGATTAATGTCTTATTTTGCATAAATGAACTGGTAACTAGGGATAGGACAGACCTAGTCTTTGTTGCATGTATTATTTTTAGAATTATTATTTGTTTTGACTGAGACAGTCTCGATAGGCCCATGTGGCTTCTAACTGTCTCTATTTTTCTAATGTTTCTAATCATTAAAAATCATACTTTATCCAAAACAAGGAATATGATTTTGAGGAAGCATTTTTAAACATATAAGTAATGACTTATTTAAAAGCAAGTCTCAAGAAAACACAAAAAAAGTAAAAATGATGACAAACCCTAGTTCTCCTAATATCAGGTAATGCTGTAACTCCATATGGTTTGAGGTGCAAGTCTCCAATACTACGTGACATACTTAACATACCATTAACCATATGACGACCAATGTTATCAGTTATAACTCTTCCTCCTGATTGTTCAACACGTCTCTAAAATAATTTTAAAAAAGAACATTAAATTAATATTTTAAATAATATTACAGGTTTATTCCTTATTATGTAAAAGGAAAAATTTGTTTTTGGTTATTACAAAATCCTAAGAAGGTAGTTAGTATTTTCTTTGAAACTCAAAGCTCAAAGAAAAATATATAAAAGGAATCAAAATACTCGATGTAATAAATTTTAAAAATTTATTATACCAAAGAAACAATGTGACCTAGCTTAATTTGATAATACACTAAATTGAAGAGTTTAATTCAGAAATAATTTCATCTTAAGTTTTTAAAAATAAAAATCCAGAAAATCGTAACTCTGATTTCGACTTCTAGAGTGGGTAATATTTGCTGACTCTCTACTCCTTTCACAATTTTTCTTGGGTATAATAAAAGAAAACTTTAAACATTTAATTCTATATTAATAGATTAATAGTCACAATAAGTTAATTATCCATAAAAAATATATTTTAATAAAAATAAAAATAACTTAATAATAATGATAATAATAATAAATAATGAACTGCAGATATAAATATCAAAATAAATAATATTTCTGAATTTTTTTTTTAAAAAAAAAATAAATAATTATATATATATATATATATATATATATATATATATATATATATATATATATATATATATATATATATATATATATATATATATATATATATATATATATATATATATATATATATATATATATATATATGGCATGCGTCACTACTCTCTAAGCTCCCTTCCTTTGGGTTTCCTCCTTCCCTTTGCTTACTCTTGTCTAGTTTTCTCTCAGATCGTTCCATTTCGGCAGTTGTAGATGGAGCGACCTCTTCCTCCTTTTCTGTCAACTGTGGTGTCCTCAGGGTTCTGTTTTATCTCCAACCTTATTCTTACTTTTCATTAACGATCTTCTCCACTGCACTTCTAACTCTGTTCACTCTTATGCTGATGATTCAACTCTGCATTCTTCTACTCATTTCAAATCTGCTCCCTCTTTTGCTTCTAGACTTGCTTCTCGTCTTCAACTTTCCGATTCCATTCTTGCTGATCTGGATGGGATTTCCCGGTGGGGTCATAGCAACCTTGTAAAATTCAACTCTTTAAAAACTCAACTTCTTCACATCTCCCTCTCAAAAACACCTCCTAACTTTCCTATCCTCTTCGATGGCTCTCCCGTCTCACCTGTAAATAACATTAACATTCTTGGTCTAAACATAAACAACAAACTCTCTTGGAAACCACATATTACAATGGTTGCTAAAGCGGCCTCTAAGAAGCTGGGAGTCCTGTTCAGATTGCGAGAATTTTTTTCTTCTGAGCAGTTACTCCAAATATATAAGGGTCTTATTCGTCCTTGTATGGAGTACTGTTCTCACATTTGGGGGGCTCTGGCTCCTCCTCTCTTCTGGATAGGGTTGAGTCAAAAGCTAAGAGATTAATAAACTGTCCCCTACTTTCAAACTCACTTGACCCTCTGTCTCTGCGACGTGACGTTGGCGCGCTATCTCTTTTCTACAGGTACTACAATGGCAGGTGCTCGAGGGAATTGGCCTCTCGCATTCCTCTACCGTTGCGTCGTCCTCGTTGCACAAGGGGTGCCCTGCTTTCGCACCAATTTTGTGTGGAAGTAGGAAATCCCAGGCTAGCCCGTTGTGGTACTCTCCTTCTTTCCAGCCACCTCTATTCTGTGGAACTCTCTACCATCATTTATTTTTCCTCCTGTATTTAATCTTCCACTCTTCAAGGCTTCCGTTTGCGCCCACCTGAGGGCTGTGCGTTAGGTGTGTGTGTGTGTTTGAATGTGCTTTGTGCATGTGTGTGTGCCCCCTCCTTGAAAAGGGCTCTGCCCGTGAGTGGTGGCGTTGTGTAAAAAAAAAAAAAAAAAAAAATATATAATATATATATATATATATATATATTATATTATTATATTTAAACAATTTTAAACTTTATTATTTTATTTTAATATATATATATATATATATATATATATATATATATATATATATATATATATATATATATATATATATATATATATATATATATATATATATATATATATATATATATATATATATATATATATATTATGGTTTACACCTTTCCTATTCTCGTGGGGTGGTGTACGCCATAATTCCCTCACAAATATACATACACACTCACCTTTCACCAGCCCTCACCACAACCCTCAATCTCCCTTTGTCCTTCGCAACTCTCTTGCCCTCTTCCAAATTCAAACCACTTCCACCCAAAATCTCCCTCACTCCATCCATCCATCTCCACTTTGGCCTTCATGTCCCTCTACCTCTCTGAACATCAGATTTAAGGATTCTGCAGACCATCCTGTCTTCATCAATTCTACACACATGCCCAAACCAAATTAGTACACCTTCCTCTGCTCTATCAACCATTCCCCTTCCCCATCCGCATATCCCCTTTATTCTATTTCATTTCATTTCTGATAGTATATATATATATATATATATATATATATATATATATATATATATATATATATATATATATATATATATATATATATATATATATATATATATATATATATATATATATATATATATTGGGTAAAGTCTAAAAACATCAGCTCCAAAATTAATATTGTAGCTATGTAAAGCGGCTCCGTAGCTCAGTCGATCGAGCACTCGTGATAGCAAACGAGAGGTCCAGGGTTCGAGGCCTGGCCGGAGCGGGAAATGTGAGCGGTTTCTCCTTGCGCTTTGCTTCGAATGACTCAATCGTTAAATGAGTACATCAGTGGAGTGCTCTTGCCACTGATGGGAAAACTCCCCGGCATCCGCGATAGGCCTGGCCCAGCCAGCGGTAACCGCCGTAGGGCCCAAGAAACTCTAGGATCTTCCTCGTAAGATCCTGCTGACAGGTGCTCGCACCTACAGGAGTATGGTGAGTTTTTTTGAGTGAGCTATGAAATACAAACAAATAAAATATCAGCTTCATAGTAGCAGTCTTTATCAAACGGAGCAATATCGAAAAGTGAAATTTTGGCAAGTTAATTTTCTTTCCTATGGCGATCTGCTATACTCGAAGACCAGTGGGTCATGAACCCGTGTGATATATGGACTTCAAATTTTACATACCTTCGATTGAAACATTTGTCTACATGTGTATAAAGTTTCAACAAAATCGGAGATAGTAGTGCAACCACCAATGGTACACTTGACTTGGAATTTTATATATATATATATATATATATATATATATATATATATATATATATATATATATATATATATATATATATATATATATATATATATATATATATATATATATATATATATATATATATATATAATTTTAAGAGATCCTAAAAAAAATCTAGAACAAAAGAGGCTAAATACTTTTTCTTCTTAAAAACTGCTTTAAAAAAAACTTCAAACAGTAGTTCGCCAGTTCAACAAGCCACATCTAACTAAGGCCATTCTATGGATTTAACATAACCTGAGCTACAAGTTCAGTGTATGCTTCAATCTAATACCGATTCATTCCCATTTGTCAAATTTTTACTAAATGCAACAAGCATAGCAAAAGTCAAATATATTTGGCAAAATTCTCTCTATAGATGTATAATCAAAAACAAATTAAACAAATATACCCTGCGAAAAGTAATGTTTGACACTTTACCAGAAAATATGAGGGGAGAGTATTTTAATGGGACGATGCTGATTCTAGCAAAAACTTTCGATTCCAGTTCAAATTTCTAATGTAGCAACTATATACTAAATCTTTGATGCTTTTTTTTCTTCTTCTTTTTCCTGACATGTTTATAATGTATTACTTATTATTTAGTTAAAATCCATATCTTAGTTTTTTTTTTTTTAATTCATAAAAAATAATTGGCATTTTCTAAGATAACAAAAATGGTGGAAGAAAAAAATCCGTAAAAGATTGAAAAAGTTATTTTACTAAAACAACATTAAATTAACATGTTTCTTATTTCTCTGAAAATAAATTTTAACATAACTATCATTCATTTTAAATTCCTGCTCAGAAAGGCTGTTCTTCACTGCCCTCTTTTCTGAAAGATTTCTCCTCCATTAAGGTCTATATCTACAGAAGTCCATGTTTTCTTAAGGAATCCTCCACTGAGTCCTTTCATTTCTTTCTGGAACTTCCTCTTTGTCTCACCTCCTCCATTCAGACATATGCATTAACCTTTCTCGATTCAATGGCATCCTCTTCAGATGTCTCAATCATACTAAAATCTGACCAAATGTAGACTATGTAATTCTGATTCTCTTCCAACTTTTCATTTCTCGCTCCATCTCTTCTGGTTTTCCTCACCATATTTATTTTGCTCTATATTTATGCTCCATACAACATATGAGGCATCAATACACTATTGTATATTGCTCATGATCTTGATTCCTCATTCATTTACTGGTTACTTCTGTAAAGTAGTATCCCATCAGAACTCTATCTTATATTCCCTCCTTCAGTAAAAATTCCTCCACGATACTTATATCATTGAACACTTTCGATGTTCCTTTCCTAACACCATCACATTCGGTATTTCCTACTCTTCCCAATTCATAATCAAAATGCTTGTACTATCACATTCATCTTAAATACAGTCTCCCTTTACTTATCTGTGGTCCCCTGGAGGTCCCTGGTTTTACTAATTTCTCTCTCTAACAAACCAAATTATCAGAATGCACTATTGTGCCTCCATCAAAGTTTGACATCTCGATCTTTTTTACCTCTTTTATTAGCGTATCTAGATATGCTATAAACAAAATTGGTAATACAATAAGAGGCTTAACTTTCATTCTTATGTTAAATTTTTCTTCCATTTTCATAGCTCATTCTTATAATGCATTTTCACATCTCACACTTACTCTTGAGAGTTCTTCTTAATTTCAACTTCGTTCTGTTAACCTTACTTCAGTTATATCATAATTTTAGTCTCAACACTAGATCAAAGAACTTCCAAAATATCTAACATCAAATCTACCATTACCTTTTAGGCAAACTAAGATAAATCATATTTATGTTCCTTTAGTATCGATGCTGCTCCAAACTGAGTTTTTGCTCTATTACTACTCTCAAACTTTTTACTTTTCCTAATATTCGCTATGTATATAAGATGATTTTTTATAGATATTTCACTATAATTCTACAAAAAACTAGTTATTTTATCTTTAGATAATGAGAATATTATATTTCTATCTCGCCTTTCTACCCTTTTTATAATTTGTGTACTAAGTTTTATAGTCTTCCCTTCTTCCCTGATCAGTTCAATTGGTATCCCTGTCCTTCACTGGTGTTTTCTGCTTATCTACCTTAATATTTCATTTCTTCTTTTGTTATAAAATCCAAATCCATCTTTTCCCCTCCATCGTTTAATCCCTCTCCTTTTATTCCTTTTGTGATATTCCACATCTACAATCAGGATTTCTTTAAAATTACTTGTTCAGCATTTATTTATATCTTCTGCTTCACAAAGTCGTCCCTTTATCATCTTTACTATTACAGTATTTTTTCTTATTTATTTATTTCCTACACCAATTTATCTCACCACCTTATACGCTTAGCAGGAAATTTGATAATGAATAGGAACACAAAATAATTTCAGAACAGTTTAAAATAAAGGTACACAATAAAACTTATGCTTTAGTTTAAGAAGAGGTATGACCTTTTTAAATCTTAAAATTATATATATATATATATATATATATATATATATATATATATATATATATATATATATATATATATATATATATATATATATATATATATATATATATATATCCCAAATACACTACTAAGAAACAAACTTTTAAAGTATAAGTACTTACCCTCTCTGTGATATTTGAAGGACAATGGTCATCAGAAAGCCTCCTTGGTGCTCCTCTTCGACAAAGCAGTGCCCTTGAATCACCTACATAACCAATAACTAGATTTAAGCTATCTTTCAATAGACAAATTGTGCATGTACTTCCAGTTCTTTTACCTGTTAAAAGAAATAAAAAAATTTGAAGGAGAAAAAAAGCAAAAGCAAATATGAGATGAAACAATAAAGTATAGAGTTAATGTCTATATAAAAGAACATTACTTTCAGTTCTTACTATTACTTAGGTAATAGTAATACATATTTATAAAAATCAAATAACAGAAATTAAAAATTAATACTAAAAGTAACTTTAAATACTTAAAATAACAAATTCAATCTAAGTATCTTTCTCATTGCTTAATTAATACTATATATATGTAAACAAAATTAAAATGCAACCTGCCTTTATCATTTTCATTTGACCATTTACTGTATGAACTGTTAAGTTCTAAAATAGAGTTGTGAAGAAGTGATTCAAGATCCGGAGATTTTTCTAAATTTTTTTCTAAAATGTTCTAAAAAAAAAAAAAAAATTAAAAAAATTAAAAAAAAATTAAATAAATAAAAGGGGAAAGTAACCCTTAAAAATATTCAATAAATTATTTTCAGAACATAGAAATATAAAAAATTTTAAAATCCTCTCAATTTCAAATAAATTAAAATAATTACTTGGTTTCAATTAAAGAAAATAAGTATAAGAGTATTTAGAAAGAACGTACTTCAATATTACTAGCACAGAATTCAGAGCATTCACTTCCACCATGACCATCAAACACTGCACAGCAAAGGAGATGTTCATTAACGTCTTTAACCCAATATCTTTAAAATAATTCATTAAATAACCTTTATTATTATAATATTATTATAAAATGTATAAGCATACAATAAATCAAATAGATTAAAAATTGGCATTGCAAAAACATTTAACTAATGTACCTTTTTAATATCTATGAAAGCCATTTCCATTTTATCACAACAGGCAGCCCAAGGTATGAAAGAAACTTTTAAAACTTTTTACGATGGACTATATAACATATATGATTGTTGAAATAAAAATTATATTCCTGTGAGATATATTCAAATATGTTTTGATAATTCTCAAAGTAGAAATGCCGAGAAAGAAAGTCCATTAACAAGTTCAATGTAGTGATTTATAATGTGTCATTTCAGAAAGATTTTAGAACATACTTCACTTTGTCTAATGTCTTCCTAAAATATCTGGTTAAGCATCTGAGATGTGTAGAAATAATAAAGAGATTATATCTACTTTATATATAAAAAGAACTGCAACAAGAATTTGAAAAGAAATTCAAAACAAATGAGATTTAATTGAAGAACTAAATGAGCACTATAAAATAGAAAAACCTCTCTGACAAGGTAATTCAGCATTGGAGGTTAATAAGGTAACTTTGCAATGGTAATTAATAAAGATGGTATAGTTATCACAGTTCTGTGGATTAAGCTAGACTTTTACAGTTTAGAGCTTAAAAAAATGTCATATATATATATATATATATATATATATATATATATATATATATATATATATATATATATATATATATATATATATATATATATATATATATATATATATATATATATATATATATATATATATATATATATATATATATATATTCACAGAAATTTAATTTTGGAAATTAAAATTGAATTTAATGAGAATATCTGATTACCCTGCATTTTGGGGTATATGAGTAAACGTTTTCAAATAATAGGTATGTAATATGAATATGAATGCTACAAAAGGCTACTATTATATTTTGTTAAAAGATGAGATTTGGGTTTTGTAAAATAAAATCCTTCCAGAAAATTTTTTCTCAAAAGTAGATTAGTAATTTTTCAAAATTCCAGCCAGAATTAGAACCAGAAAAAAAAAAAAAAAAAAATCCAAAATTCCATTAATTATATATATATATATATATATATATATATATATATATATATATATATATATATATATATATATATATATATATATATATATATATATATATATATATATATATATATATATATATATATATATATATATATATATATATATATATATAATACTGAACTTATAATTGTAGCAATTAAAAAATTGAAATTCTAAAAACTAACTCAAATGACTAGTGCTCCAAAAGTTATAAAAATATTCAAATACAAACTTTTAGACTATGGTAAGTGGATTGCATTTTAAATTACATATTTATGTCAGCAATTTAGCATAAAACAACTATATACTGTAATTGTGTTTGTGTCTACTAAAGTTTTAGCTAAATTGTGAATTTGCATAAATACATTTGACAAAAACAATTATTGAAAACTTGAATCTTTCCAGTTGGTTGATGGTAAAAAATATATAATTATAGAGAAGAATAAGCTTCCAAAAAGAGTTTCTGAGTCAATTCATAGCAGCAATTCATTGTTGTCCCACAAATTCAGGGTCAATTTAGATAATCTAAGCGTTTTGTTTCGTATAAGGTAAACTGAGAAGCAAACTGAGAGCTTAAAAGGAGTTACAGCTCATCAGTTTGCAAAGATTTATGAAATGAATTTTAATTTGGCTAATCAGTCATTATAAAGGGCCTATTTTAAACAAATTTTATTGTTCTATTTTAAAGTATAATTGTCTTCATATTTTAAAGTTCATTTGCTAGACATCGAGTTTCATATTTAATTATGCTTAGTACATTTATGAATTAGGTCTTTCTTATTTTGACAGTTACAAATGCAAAATCATTATGACAATAATAAATGGTTAATTAATAGAATCCAAGTGCACATTTATTAAAATTTATAAAATACATACTGTATAGTAAAGTACATGTTTATTAAATTCTATTACAAAAATAATTGGTTTATTTTGGAAAAAGTTGGGGGGTGGGGGGGGGGCTGGAGTTTTAATGCTAACCCTGGATTGTGTACATTCCTAACAAATCTCATTTAGCACCCCAAAACATCAAAAATTTAGGAACATATTTAGAAGTGTCATATAAATAAAAGAATTGTTAATCAGGAAGTTTTAAATGGGTGTAATACAAGGATTGCTATAT
>SEYY01021988.1:47500-50617 GCA_009176605.1 Armadillidium nasatum
TAAATATCATATTCCTCACCAAATTAATGTAACCTTATTTGAGAATTTTCTTGTGTTTCTTTTGCTTTTGCTTTTTGATAAATCAAATATCTAGAAATTTATAAATATATTCCCCTGGTACCCCAGTTAAATTTCTCTCATTTCTAACAACTATTATTATCATTATAATTATTATTATTATTATTATTATTATTATTATTATTATTATTATTATTATTATTATTATTATTATTATTATTCTTACTATTTTTTTTTTATTATTATTCCATCGAGCATGAGTGGTGTGTGTATGAAGATTGAGATTTGTGGTGGAATAATTATAGAAAGTATTTGACTCTTTTGTCCCAAAAACAATTCTCCATTTGCAATATTTAATTGTTAAATATATGTCACTAATATAAAACAAATAAATAAATACCGGAATAAGTAAATAAACCTAAATCCTTCAAATTGCCCTTATTGTAAATGATTATTTTGTAAAGTTACTAAATATACATATATAAATTTTTTTACTAAACTTTCTTTTAAACCCCCATTTGCTTATTTTCTTTAATTTGTTTGGGTTTCGAAAAACACTTGCATTAGTTTTCATGGTAAGCAGCCTTCATCAGTTTTCTTTCTTTGCATTTATTAACTTCTGCTGACCTTACCCAGTTGGTTGCCGTTCTGTATTTATTTTTCAAGTTCTGATGAGGTGGGAGACTGTCGCAGTAGAAACCTTAGTCCTTTTCTATTTTTGTGTGGCAAAATCGGTGGTGGTGTTTCTTCATCAAAAGTGTGTCCCCGCAATGGGACGACTACAGTGAACTCACCAACAAGGTAAGCGACTAGATAAAGCCCCCTTGTCCTTTGTTTGACTATTGTGGGGCTTTCTGTCAAGTGGCTCCGACCACCCCCACAATATATATATATATAATATATATATATATATATATATATATATATATATATATATATATATATATATATATATATATATATATATATATATATATATATATATATAGGGATGAAGTATTGGTATCGGCGAGTATCGGTATATTTTTTGGTATCAGTATTGGCTAAAAATGATCGATACCGATAACAGATTTTTCAAAGTAACAATTCCATTGACAACATTTTTTTGAATATTCAATTTCTTTGATTGTAGTGTTTTGAATACCATGAAACATTGTTTTTCTTGAATTTTCAAAATTTTCAATTAATTAATTACTAATTAACCGCTAATTATATTCTTTGGCTTATATTCTATATCCGTAACAACATCCGATTTTGGTCAAATTAGGACAGTTGACTTTTTGTATACCATAGATCAACTTGTTATGCTTAATTATTCATTTATTTAATTACTTAATGAAATTTTGTAATTTTTTATTAATATTACGTAATATTATGCCATGTCGCTTCCCGATAATTTTGTTTAAAGAACAGTGATATGTTGCTTTCCACTAAAAGTGATTTATTGAAATGCACAAAACTGTTTCCATTTATTTTCATGCCATTTCCTTCATACCATTTGGTTTGTTTTCTTAAATAGTTTATTTTTATCTTAATTCCTAATTTAATCAAATAGTAACATATTAAGATGGTAACCTAGGTACATGATATATATATATATATATATATATATATATATATATATATATATATATATATATATATATATATATATATATATATATATATATATATATATATATATATATGTTCTCAGTTGAAAGGAGATTTCTCAGAGGGGATATGATACAAGTTTACAAAATATTTGCATCTGACAGTAATACAGAGATTGAAAAATACTTCATAGTGGACCATGGAAGAGTAACTAGAGGACATAACAAGAAAATTAAAAAGAAGCCATGCCATCTCGATCTAAGAAAATACTCTTTCAGTAATAGAGTTGTTAATTTTTGGAATGACTTGCCACGGGAGGTTGTTGACTGTGATTCTCTTGTCAAATTTAAAAAGGGGCTAGATAGATATATGGATGGTTTGGGTATTATATAGAATAATCTGACTAAGCCAAATTGGCGGGTATATATGAATTTTTGGATCAACAGATCAACCTATGACTAAGCCTAACGGCAGTTTTTGTAGTGGGTGATGGTTCATTGAATATTGAATGTGTAATGGGGCTTAGTTTTATTTTTATCATGACTATGCATGAATGAACTGATAACTGGGATGGATAGACCTAGTCTTTCGTGCATGTATTAGTATTGTTATTATTTGTTTGGACTGGGACAGTCTCGATAGGCCCTTGTGGCTTCTAACTGTCTCTATTTTCCTATTTCCTATAATATATATATATATATATATATATATATATATATATATATATATATATATATATATATATATATATATCTAAGTATCTGGTTTAATTACAACAGGATCAATAGTGGTTGATAAAATTTAAGATAAGTTTTTAGTGAATATTTTGTTTTAAATAGAAATAGATTTATAGTTATATAGTTCCATAGTTAGGGACTGACCGGGGCTGGAATTTTGCCGGGGCCAGGGTTCTGGCCAAAGTTGCCTAAAATTTGTGAAGAGGTCAAAGGCACTAAAATTTTAGGTTAAAACAATTAGATATAAAGTTAATTGAGGTTTATTTAATTATAAGAAAGGCGTAGAATAGCCAACATTCACTTAAATTAATGATTATATGCATTTTCTCTGGAAAAATGTCAGAAAATTACAGATTTTTTATAATAAAAAAAAAAAATTTAAAAAAAAAAAAAAATTTGATTCATAATAGTGATTCAACAGCTTTACCTATAAGCCCACAAAGTAAAGTTTGAAAAAATGTAAGATATAAAATTATCAATATAACCCATATTTATACATATCATTGTTATATCATTGCTATGTATCAATTTTTTTTTTTTTTTTAAAAAAATAAAAAAAAATAAAAAAATCAATGATTTTTTTGATTTTTTTTTTTTTTTTTAATAAAACTTTTTTCTTTTTTTTTTTTATTGTCATATTTTTTGATACATAATGATATAACAGATATATTAGTTCCTTCTTACTGTGTTAAAAAACTTTAAAGTAGTTTATATATTAGAAATATAACTTCCTTAATATTTGGTTCAAGATTTCAAAAGGGTAATACAA
>SEYY01021989.1:2500-5000 GCA_009176605.1 Armadillidium nasatum
AATTTTATACATTTAATAATTGCAATACCATTTAATAACCTGATGCGGATGCGGATGTCACATACATCACTAATATATATATATATATATATATATATATATATATATATATATATATATATATATATATATATATATATATATATATATATATATATATATATATATATATATATATATATATATATATATATATATATATATATATATATATATATATATATATATATATATATATATATATATATATATATATATATATATAGTTTTTAAAAAAATGAGAGAAAACTGGTCGAAACGCTTTATGATGGCTTGTTTTTAAAAATAATAATAGTTTGTTAAGTGATTTTATTTTAGTTTTGTTTTTTTTTTTTTGTTTTTTTAATTTCTCCTCTGGTGGGCAATGGCCAGAGGCCTACCAATGTTCCACCAGAGTTGGGAAGAAAGTCGGAAACATGGTCAAATTAAAGGCCGACCTAACACAAGTTTTCAAATTTCTTTTCCTTTATATTAATAACTGTTGAAGAGAAATTCAAACCTCTTTAGTTGCTTATTTTGGATTTTATGAAAATAAATTCAGTTTTACCTTTTTACAGTGTATTTTGTTTTACTAATTTCACCCTGAGTCACAAGAATACGATAAAGTGATAGCTTGACGACATGCTGTGAAAGATAATATGAACAAGGGCTTAGAATTTCAGCTTCATGTTAATACATTTGTTATAGCATTGTAGCTAGCATGGCTCGCCGCGCCTTACTATACTAAATCATATTGTGGTTTTTCTGAGAAAAATTTTCTTTGCCGCGTGAAGTAAGAAGACGCTATCGTAGGACGTTTTTCTAACTTAGGCTACAACCGTTTTGTTATATGGTGTATTGTGTATATTTTGTTGGATTTATTTGCTTGCCAGTGATATTACGCAATCATCTACACTGTTTACATATCAGCCAACAGTATTTATTACTCACACAGTGCCCTTCAGAGTAGTCTTCGCCACCAGAAGGTTTCTCTTGGCCTGCTGTATACTACATTTGAGCCTTCAGACATCAGTGGATGCCCACTACTTTTCTGGCAAGACAGGTTGCCAAAGCACTAGAAAAGGGTTTTTGTTCTTGTTCTGAGTTTTTCCTATTTGGAGAACTGTTGTGTTTTTATTTGGATACCTTTATTTTTGTAAAAATAAACGAACAAACACCAGCCTTCATTATTCAAACCTACAACATAGTCAAAAGGCCCTCAATTGACCCAACATCATAGAATCTTATTAAAATATATCTTTTGTTGCAGATCTGGATAGAATTTACCAGTGGGGCCGTCTCAACCTTGTGAAATTCATCTCTTTAAAAACTCAACTTCTAGAGATCTCCCTCTCAAAGACACCTCCCATCTCTCCTGTCGACAATATAAATATCCTTGGTCTTCACATAAGCAAAAAAATGTCTTGGAAACCTCATATCTCAATGGTTGCTAGGGCGGCCTCAAAGAAGATGGGAGTTCTGTTTAGACTGCGAGAATTTTTTCCTTCCTCGCAGTTACTCCAATTATACAAGGGTTTCATCCACCCTTGTATGGAGTACTGCTCTCATATCTGGAGTGGGTCCGGTTTCACCCGTCTTTTGGATAAGGTTGAGTCAAAGGCTAAAATTCTTATAAACTGTTACGCTCTTTCGAATTCACTTGACTCCTTATCTTTGCGACGCGACGTTGGTGCTTTATCTCTTTTCTATAGGTACTACAGCTGCAAATGCTCGAGGGAACTATCCACCCGAATACCTCTACCATTAAGTCGTCCTCGTAGCACAAGGGGTGCATTGTCTGCACATCAATTTTGCGTGGACATAGGCAACTCCAGGCTTGTCTGCTGTGGTGCCTCCTTCTTTCCTGCCACATCTGTTCTGTGGAATTCTCTCCCATCTTCTGTATTTCCTGCCGAATTTAATCTCAATTTCTTTAAAACCCGCGTTTGCGCTCACCTAAGAAATTTGCGTTAGGTGAGTCCTACAAGGGTCGTTTTTATTTTAATTATTATTATTATTTTTTTATTCTTCTACTTTATTTTTTATTTTTCTGACACCCCCTCCTTGAATAGGGCTTTGCCCGTGAGTGGTGGTGATGTTAAAAAAAAAAATAAATAAATAAATAAATAAAAAGAGGGTATATTTATAGATCTTTTTACCAATTTTACTGTAGTCTATGATCATTTTTTTGGATGCCAGATTTTGAAATCATAATATTTTTACACAAAAGTAGTTGTAAATCAGATTACTTATAATTCAGAGAAGATCAAATAGAAAACATTGATCCAGTTGACCAATTTCAGAGTGTCGGAGTAAAGGTATACAGGTTATGCACAGCGCTATCACTTCTGCCAAGGTATACATCTTCATATATTTCAAATGTAAATATTAAAAAATTAATTGTAAATACTCGTAGCTTACGTAAAATTAAGAACATTAATATTGCATTTTAATGATTATAAAAGTCTAAACTCTTGAATTT
>SEYY01021989.1:17500-22500 GCA_009176605.1 Armadillidium nasatum
TTATACATAGCGGTTAAGTTTGGAGTCAGAGAGTTGAACAGAGAAAGGATGAGACTGTGTAGAGAAACGTGTAGCGCGAGCACTTTTCAGGGGAGAATGTATGGGACAGGAGAGTTCAGAAAAGAAATTTTCATTGTAATAGCGACAGTATAGAGAGTGAGTGACGCAACCATTCGACGTACAGAAAAGATCGCAAAGGGCTAGCGAGAGTGGAAGAGTTGATAAAACGAAAAACCCTAGACACCACCTTTCCAGAGAGATGTTTGAATGGAGCCACTCGAAATATTTGAGGCGTACTCCATGTTCGGGCAAGCAACACCCCTGTAAAGGGTAAGCAATTATGGTCGATTGAAGATAATTATGAAGGCTTCCTCAGAACACCCAACTTCTTATAAGCTCTTTTAGAAAAAGGATTAATGTGATCCTTCCAAGAAAGACCACAAGAAAAAAAAGCACTGTGAAGGTTAAAGACAAACGAAGGTTGAGTTGTGTGTTTTTGAAAAGATATCACAGTTGTGTGGGAGATTATGTCGAGGAGAGAATAAGAGGAATTGAGTTTTTGAGTCACTGAAAAGACGGTATTTTCTCTGCCGCAATTTGAAATACGAGAAAGATCAGATGTTAAATGCTCAAAGGGCACTCTTCTTACATCAATTAATTTCTGTTGGAGGAATAATGAAGAATGGAGTCATTAATATTGGAGTAGGAAGGTAATAATGTAATAGAGAGAAGGTCATTAATTAGACTAGAAAAAGAGTTGGGAATGGGACAGGTCCATTAAGAACACAACTATTAATAGATTTAATGGAAGAAGGGTGGTCATCTACAACATCTGGCATAGAACGACAGGAAAGGAAATCAGAAAGAGGGAAAACCACAGATCGAAGGTTAGATTCCGAAAGAGTGAAGTTTAAAAATCAAATCTTTATGCCAGATTTTATCGATGACCAACGATATGTCCAACGCAACAGCAAAACATTCACCGAAATATCGAAGAGCTGAGGATCAATATTGAGAAAGAAGGAAAAGAAGATCAGAGTAGAGCGCTCTTTACGAAATCCAGTCCGGTGATCAGAGATAAGATTAGAAAAATTGAGATGTTTCCATATCTTTCTTTTAAAAATGTATTCGAAAACTTCAGAAAGAATGGAAGTTATGGAAATAGGGAGATAGTTGAAGTGATGAGAGTGGTCCTTCCTTTTTGGCACATGCTTAATGAGAGCACGTTTTCAGCAAGGAGGGAAGAACGAAGTAAAAAGACAGAGACGAAATAGTTCACCTAGGAAGGGTGCAAGTTCAGAAAGTAAAGTTATGAGAATAGCGATGGAGGGATACTATAAGGACTATACGCCTTCTTAGTGTTAAGCTCAGAGAGAGCAAAAAAGGTTGTTTAGAATAAATTACAATTTAAGGCATCAATGAGTTGGAGGCGGTTGAAAGAAAAGGAATAGTTCCAGAATAATTTAAGTTGGAATTAGAGGCAAAGTTTTGAGCGAAGAGGTCAGTTTTAGAAGATAGAAGAAGGCAAAACAGCAGTTGTTATGTCATAAGATATTAGAGAGGGAAAATAGTAAAAGCAAAGTTAGAGTTGACAATTTTTTGCATGATGCCAGAAAAGGTGTGAAGAAGAGGAACCAGAAAGATTTTTTCAGTTACGACGGAGAAATTAGTATTTGATGTTTTGGAGAATAGAATTTGCACAGTGAAAAATAAGAAGCATTAGTTTTTGGAATTTAAAGACAACATCCTTAAGAGAGAGTTAAACCGAGATTTGCCAAGTTTAGTTTAAGGGAAAGAATATGGAATGTACTCTTCCATGCCAGAGAGAATGACCTCTGTTATGAGCTCTGCACAATCCAAGGAACACCTCCCACGAAAACAATATTCATCCATATGAAATCAGAGAAATACAACCGCAAATCAGACCAATTAGCAGCACCAGAAGACCAAAACCGTCTCCTCGCCGGAAGAGGGAACCATTCTTGCTGAAGACTTGAAAAGGCAGAACAGCAGAACAAGATACAGAGGTAAGCCGATTGGATGAACCCATAGGAAGGTAGATTTTCACAGTATAAGGAGAAGGATTAGAAGTTAAAAAAGGGTCTAGAATGTTAAGGTTATCAAGACGGTCAGGGATACGGTTAGGAAGTTGCACCAAGTGAACAAGGTTGTATTTTATAGGAAAGTGGTAGGAGAGTTTATCATATATATATATATATATATGCTTGGGGGGGCGGCATCCAAAGAATGCCCCTCAACCTCCACCCCTCACCCCATCATCACTTGGGAGTTGGCGGCCTCCGATGATGGGGATGGTGCCGCCATGACCCGGCGTCCGGCTTGCCCCGATGCACGGTCTTCTTTTTTCATTAATTTCTGCAACATTCGCGGTCTTTTTTCTAATTTCCCCTTTGTTGAACACCATCTCTCTTCTTCTAAACCTCATCTCTTATTTCTAACCGAAACTCAGGTGCTTGAGTGTGCTGACAGCAAACCTTATTCTGTTACCTCCTACTGTCTCTATCCTCAATTTTCAGCCAAAGGCGGTTGTTGCGCTTATGTGCGTAACGATGTTATTTGCTCTCGTGTCTCTGATTTGGAGTCTCATGAATTTTCTACCTTATGGCTTAAGCTCTCTTGCAATTCTACTACTAAATTTATTTGTTCTGTCTATTTATCTCCTAATTCTACTGACTATAAAAAATTCTTCGACTATTTAAACTCCAAAATAGAGCACATTCTATCCTCTTCTCCTTTCTCTGAAATCATCCTTTTGGGTGATTTCAATGTTCACCACCGCCAATGGCTTTCCTCTAGTTCTCAATCTCCAGCCGGTGAACTCGCCTTCAACTTTTCTATCCAGAACAACCTTGAGCAGTTGGTGCAACTCCCTACTCGTATCCCTGACCGTCTTGGTGATGAACCCAACATACTTGATCTTTTCTTAACCTCTAATCCTTCTCCTTATACTGTTAAACTCTTTCCTCCTCTGGGTTCATCCGATCACCTTCTTATCTCCGTATCTTGTTCTGTCTCTTCAAGTCTTCCGCAAGAACGGCCCCCGCCTTCGGCGAGGAGACGTCTGTGGCACTTCGGTGCTGCTAACTGGTCAGACTTGCGGTTGTACTTCTCTGATTTCCCATGGAATGATTATTGCTTTCGTGGGAGGGGTCCCTCGGAGTGTGCCGAGCGTATGACCGAGGTGATTCTCTCTGGCATGGAAGCGTACATTCCATATTCTTTCCCTTCTACTAAACCTAACAAACCTTGGTTTAACTCTGCTTGTTCTCGCGCTATCCGCCGCAGGGATACTGCCTTCAGAGATTACCGTCGTCTTCAAACTCCTGAAACTCATGCTACTTATATTTCATCCCGGAATCGTGCAAAATCTATTCTTCGAGATACCAAAAACTCTTTTCTCCGCCGCAAATGCAATAATCTTTCTGGTTCTTCTTCATCTCGCCCTTTCTGGCATTTCGCAAAAAATGTCAACTCTAACTTTGCTTCTTCCTCTTTCCCTCCTCTAGTATCTTCTGATGGCACAACTGCCATTTTACCTTCAACTAAAGCTGAACTCTTCGCTCAAACTTTTGCCTCTAACTCTTCCTTGGACGATTCCGGAGCTATTCCTCCTCCTACAACCCCCTCCAACTCATTTATGCCTAACATTGTAATTTCTTCTAAAGATGTCATTTCTGCTCTCTCTGAGCTTAACACTAAGAAGGCGTATGGTCCTGATGGTATTCCTTCTGCGGTTCTCAAAACTTGTGCTTCTGAGCTTGCACCCTGCCTTGGTAAACTATTTCGTCTTTGCCTTTCTACTTCGATCTTCCCTTCTTGTTGGAAACGTGCGCTCATTCAACCTGTACCGAAGAAGGGGGACCCTTCTCAACCCTCTAACTATCGTCCAATTTCTTTAACCTCCGTTCTTTCTAAAGTTTTCGAATCTATCCTTAACAGGAAGATTTGGAAACATCTCAATTCTTCCAATCTTATCTCTGATCGCCAGTATGGCTTTCGTAAAGGACGTTCTACTGGTGATCTTCTTTCCCTACTTTCTGACTCTTGGTCCTCCGCTCTTCGGGGTTTCGGTGAATCTTTCGCTGTGGCGCTAGACATATCGAAAGCTTTCGATAGAGTCTGGCACAAAGCTTTGATTTCCAAACTTCCCTCTTTCGGAATCTATCCTTCTCTCTGTAACCTCCTATCTAATTTCCTTTCTGGTCGTTCTATAGCAGCTGTTGTAGACGGCCACCGTTCCTCCTATAAATCTATAAATAGTGGTGTTCCTCAAGGATCTGTCCTTTCTCCAACTCTTTTTCTAATTTTCATCAATGATCTTCTCTCTATTACTTCGTCTCCTATACACTCCTATGCCGATGACTCCACCCTTCATTATTCCTTTCAATTTGAAAGACGTCCCTCCCAACAGCAGTTATTAGACGCAAGAAGGATTGCCTTGGAGCAACTGACCTCTGATCTATCCCTGATTTCAAATTGGGGCAGAGAAAACATGGTCGTTTTCAATGCCTCAAAAACTCAATTCCTCCATCTTTCTACTCGACACAATCTTCCACACAACTATGACATCTTCTTCGAAAACACTCAACTCAAACCTTCATCTGTTCTCAATATTCTCGGTGTTTCTTTTTCTCGTGATCTTTCTTGGAAAGATCACATTATCTCTCTCTCTAAACAAGCTTCTAAGAGGTTGGGTGTTCTGTGGCGCCTTCGTAGTTTTTTTACGCCACCCCAGTTGCTTGCTCTGTATAGGGGGTGTTGTTCGCCCCTGTATGGAGTACGCCTCGCATATCTGGGGTGGGTCCACACATACAGCTCATCTTGAAAAGGTGGAGTCTAGGGCTTTTCGTCTTATCAACTCTCCTGCTCTTACTAACTCTCTCCAATCTCTTTCTTCCCGTCGAATTGTTGCGTCACTCTCTCTATACTATCGCTATTACAACGGACATTGCTCTTCTGAACTCTCACGTCGCATACCT
>SEYY01021989.1:25000-35000 GCA_009176605.1 Armadillidium nasatum
TTGACAACACTACCATTTAGGCAATACCAAAACCATTTTTTATCATATTCTAATTCGGTACAATGCTCGCATTTTTTCGAACAGATCCACCCCTCCCATATTTTTATTATACAGTTTTACGATATTTGGTTGAGGAATGACTGCTTGTTTTTTCTCTCCTTTGCTCCAACATTTGCAACTACCAATTTCAAAGATGTTTCTTTTATTGAGTGTGTAAACATAGTTGCTTGACTGTTGTCATTCCATCAAACAAGAATAACACCAGGGCCCCAACATGTCTTTTTCAAGTCCTTCAAAGGAGAATTCTCAATTTTGTAATTTCGGATTGATCCAATGCAAAACAATGTTAGTTGCAAGGGTGTCCATCAATGAAAGTGATGTAAAATAATTGTCCATATATATGAACGACAATTCAGGAACGCATCCTAAGCACAGCTTCTCTGTCACAGAAGACCCTTCTGTCTTTCCAGGTATCTTGTCCCCTCCTCCTGTATATGGATGAAACTTGATTATGTATCCTTCTGGGGTAGTTAGGCATCAGAATTTGAACCCAAATCAAATAGGTTTTCCTCTAATAAATTGCTTCATGGAATGATGTCCATAATATGGCTCCATAGCTTCGTCTAAAGAAAATTTACTGCCAAGAGGGTCGATGAAATTAAAAAATTTGTGGTTCTATGAGGGGTCAAATTTTGTACACTTTGTCGTTAGGATCAATGGTCATATTATCATTGAAATGTAGAAATTGGTGAATTATTTCAAACTTATTTCTCCTTATAGAATTATTAACCAAATTGTTGTTTGAATCGGGACGTCTTTCCCAGTACATTCTTCAAAATGGAAGTTTGTTGTAACCGGACAGCAAAAGAATTCCAAAATAAATGTACAATTCATCGACTTAAAGTGTAAATTGTTGGTCTCGTTTTTTGAGAAGCATATTTTACAGATTCTCTGCATGTATGATCCATAAATTCTATTGTAAGTCTTTTTCTTATTGCTCTTAGCTCTGCTGATTGAGATGAAACTCCCTTCCCAAGGTCTTCTAACATTGTGAGGAATTCCTCTGCATCACTGTTTGGCGTCGTCTCTATCAGACTCCCCACCATCCGGAGGTGGATTGAGAACAATATCAAGATCTGCCGCATCAATCTCAGTACTTACAAATTTAGCTTGCTCATCATTTTCTAGTATATTAAAGATTTTCTCTGTACCTCTCATAATATCAAGTTTTTTAGAAACCATATTTTGCTGAAAATTATATATATATATATATATATATATATATATATATATATATAATATATATATATATATATATATATATATATATATATATATATAATATATAATTTGTGATGGCATCCGCATCCGCAGAGCATCTTCATCAAAATTTACATTCGTTTCCGCAATTGCGAAAATTCAACATCCGCATGCGCACTTTCGAAAACTCTATATCCGTATCCGCAAATGAGAATATATATATATATTTCAGCTACAATAGCAAGTAAAGATGAATTCGAAAGTTTCTGAATCAAAAATAATTCAAAAATTTGTTAACGTTACTTCCCACTGTGTCTAAAAAGACACGCGGAAAAATAACACCCTATAAAATTTATTTCACTAATAAAATATTCGTTTTCGCATTTCCAGCGTACAGTACAATTACTAATAAGTAAAAAAAAATAAAAAATAACTTATCCAAACATACAAGTACCCCAAAAAACACTTACAAGTCAATGCATGTCAGCACTGACGCTCATCAAAAATTTTACTACTGAAATTATTGCGTGTAGAAACCAAAAAAAAATAATTTTGAGGGACACATTGAAATAAATAGCTAGAAGAATCATTCCTTAGAATAACCATTCGTACCAAAACCAAAAAAAAATTTAAAATATATTATTTTTTAAATATTTTATGAGGTCATGTTTTACGTGTCTAAATAGACACAGTGGGCATTAATGGGTTAATAATCTTCTCTCTATTACTTCATCATCTATCCAATCCTATGCTGATGATCTCACCAATCATTACTCCTTTCAGTTTGAAAGGCGCCCCTCCCAGCAACAGTTATTTGACACTAGAAAGGTTGACTTGGAATATCTGAGGAAGAAATTGAGGAAGAGGAAGAGAAAACATTGTTTTTTTCAATGCCTCAAAAACTCAATTCCTCCATATCTCTACTCGAGACTATCTTCTACAAAACTATAACATCTTCGAAAACACGCAACTCAAGCCTTCATCTGTCCTTAATATTCTTGGTGTTTCTTTTCTAGTGGTCTTTCTTGGAAAGGATCACATTACTTCTCTTTCTAAACAAGCTTCTAATAGGTTGAGTATTCTGTTGCGCATTCGTGATTTTTTTACGTCAATCCAGTTGCTTTATCTTTATAGGGGTGTTGTTCTCCCCTGTATGGAATACGCCTCATACATCCGGAGTAGTTCCACTCACACAGCTCTCCTTGACAAGGTGGAGTCTGGTTTTTCGTCTTAAGAACTCTTCCTTTCTCACTAATTCTCTCCAGTCTCTTTTTGCCCGTAGAACTGCTGCGTAACTCACTATATACAATCGCTAGTACAATGGACACTGCTCTTCTGAACTATCCCGTTGCTTTTCTCCTCCATTGAGAACACGTTGGTGTAACACGATATTCTACACAGTCTTATCCTTTCTCTGTTCAACTGTCTGATCCTAGACTTAACCGCTATGCCTAATCTTATATACACAACAACTGGTAAAGTCTGGAACACACTCTCTTTTTCTATTTTAACGATTAGGTTCTGATATGGACCCAACTCTGGTGCAAATTAGTAGTTTTCTGGTCTTTACCCACCAGAGGAGATATAATATATATATATATATATATATATATATATATATATATATATATATATATATATATATATATATATATATATATATATATATATATATATATATATATATATATATATATATATATATATATATATATATATATATATATATATATATATATATATATATATATATATATATATATATATATATATATATATATATATATATATATATATATATATATATATATATATATATATATATATATATATATATATATATATATATATATATATATATATATATATATATATATATATATATATATATATATATATATATATAGATAGAGAGAGAGAGAGAGAGAGCCAAGATAGAGAGAAGTTAAGAGAGGTGATAACAAGTTTTGCTGAAAAGCTAAAAGAGGTGGGATTGATCGTGAATGTTGAAAAGACAGAACTGTTAATAATTAGAAGGGAGGAAGAGGAAGAGGAGCTTGTGCTGAAGGTGCATGGCGAGAAGGTGATTGTGGTAGAGAGATGTGAATATTTGGGGAGGGAGAAAGTATTCACAAGGGAATGAAGTAATATGCTGGAAATCACCAACTGGATGGAGAAATACAGAAGAATGGTGTGAGCGCTGTACCCAGTCTTGGCAGACAAAAGAATGGATATAGGAGTAAAGAAAGTAATTTTTGAAAGTACTCTAACCTCAATTTTGTAATATGGAACGGAGACTTGGAGTGCGACAACAAGAGAAGAAAGCAGAATTAAAGCAACAGAGATGAGGGTGTTGCGTTTGATGGTGGGAAGAACCAGGAAGGAGAGGATAAGAAGCGAAAGAATTAGATAAAGTATAGGGGTTGAACCAATTAATCAAAAGATAGATGTAGCAAGACTGAGATGGTTGGGACACGTGTGGAGGATGCAGGAGGGGAGAAAGACTAGAGGAAGGTGAGAGTGCAGGCCAAGATTAAGAAGACCGAGAGGGAGACAAATGAGAGATGAATGGAGTCAGTTCGGGATTCACTGAGGCGCATCAGCTGCCTATGATGGAACAGTTGGTGGCAGATGGAATTATTTACGACAGATCTAGATAGAGACGAGTGCTGGCCCCACTGACAAGCCCCTAGAGCCTTACTTGGATCTGATATATATATATATATATATATATATATATATATATATATATATATATATATATATATATATATATATATATATATATATTCTTATAAGTTAAAAAATTGGTATCGGTATCGGTATCGGTATCGGTAATTTTTTTCGGTATCGGTATCGGTATCGGTGAAATTGAAAGTCTTGTATCGGTATCGGTATCGGTATCGGTAAAAATTTTGGTATCGCTCCATCCCTAATATATATATATATATATATATATATATATATATATATATATATATATATATATATATATATATATATATATATATATATATATATATATATATATATATATATATATATATATAATCTCATCCGATGGGCAAAGTACGGAATCCTACCAATTTCCACCGGAGTTGGAAAAGTGCTATCCTGGTCGCTGGAAATCGACATGTCTAGATACACGTCGTTTGAAAGTGTGCAAATCAAAGGAAGTTGGGAAAATAGATAAAGGGAGTGTGTTTCAGACTTTACCAGTAGAGTATATTCAAGATTGAGCAGAGCTGTTAAGTCTGGGGTCTGAGAGTTGGAAAGAGAAAGAATGAGAATGTATTGAGAGGCGTGTCTCACGAGGTTTTCTCATTGGAGATGGTATGTGTCGGAAGAGTTCAGAAGAGCAGTGTCCATTGTAATAGTGATAGTATAGAGAGAGTGACGCAACAATTCGACTGGCAGAAAGAGTTTGGAGAGAGTCAGTAAGAGCGGGAGAGTTGATGAAACGAAGGAGAGCTGTATGAGTAGAACCACTCGAGATGTGAGCAACACCCTATAGAAAGCATCAACTAGGGTGGAGTGAAGAAATTTCGAAGGAGCCTCAGAACACCAAACCTTTTAGAAACTTGTTTAGAAAGAGAAGTAATGTGATCCTTTCGAGAACAATCACGAGAGAAAGATACACCTCCAATATTAAGATTTGAGTTGTGTGTTTTCGAAGAAGAAATAGTTGTGTGGAAGACTGTGTCGAGTGGAGAGATGGAGGATCTATGTTTTTGAGTAATTGAAAACTGCCATTCTCTCTTTGCCAATATTTGAAATACGTGAAAGATCAGAGATCAGTTGCTCCCAGGATACTTCCTCGAGTCCATTAAATGCTGTTGGGAAGAACGTCTTTCAAACCGAAAGGAGTAATGAAGTGTGGAGTCATCACCATAGTAGTGGATAAGAGATGAAGCAATAGAGAGAAGGCCATTAATGAAAAGTAGAAAACGTATTGGTGATAGGATATATAGTAGGAGTAATAATTATTCTTGTGGCAGAATTTAATAATAGCTAAAGGAACTAAGACATTTAAATGTAAGCATTTATTATCGACTAGTTTCGGGTGATTTAAAGCTTCTATTCATTATCAAGGCTTTGAATACAATGAAGAATGTTATATAAAAAAATTATGAAATATATATAATCAAAGGGAAAATGTTACATAAAAGTTATATCAATAAATAAATAATTGAAAATCATTATATATAAAAAAATAAGTAAATAAATAGTAAAAATTACTGCCAAGTAATTCTACTTCAATTTCAAAATATTTTCTGAGTGCAAATTTTCATTTAAATTTGGAGTGTGTTGCCAAATATATAATGGAATGAATGGAGGTCAGGTTCACATTTAGAGTCCAAAATTATAAAATTTGAATGCTGTATAGGATGATCTTTTTGAAGAGAATGAGAATTAATGGCTGAATATGGAGATAGTGCAAATGTTCCAAAGTTCTATAAGAGATTCCCTTATAGAGTAAATAAATATTAAAAATATATGAAAACAGAATAAGTAATTCCTCAAAACTAGATTTATCCAGACCATTAACAGTGAAGGTATTCGTAAAAATATCCATTTTTCTCTCAAAGACACGTTGTTAAACAAACTTTCTACTTCGAAATTTGGCGCTATATATTTATTAGCATCCGGAAAATTTTAGATTTCTGTTATGAAAGAGAATGTATCCTTAATTGCATAATCATTTTTAGTTCGATTATCTAATATCGGGATAAAAATTTTTTGAAAGCTTGTAATTTACCGTGCCAATAACAGACAAAATTGAACGGATGGGCCAATTAGACTTATGAACTTTTTGAAGCTCATATAATATACCTAGTTTTTCACCTGATGAATAGAGATAATTATAGATCTCATCATCAATTATTTTAGAAGTTTTCAATTTTCTGAGTAATCTGTTAAGTTTGTTTTCTAATGAATGAATAAATTTTTAGCAATTCTCGGTTAAGATTTCAAATTTAGTATTATCAGAGAGTATATTTACCACTCTGCTGATGTAGTCCTCTCCATCAAGAAAAACAGCACTAACACCTTTTTCAGGCCTAGTTCCTTTAGGTTTTCAATATCAATTTTTGATGAAATGTGTTCAAACCTCCTTAAGGTTAAAATTGAGGAATAATGTAAAAGCTAAATTTTTAAAATCGTTATAAATGCATTTTTCATTTTCTTCCTTAAATTTATACAACGGGAAATTCTTGAGACGTCTTAGCAATTTTTCAAATGGTCATAAATATCAGGAAAGTTTCAGTTTAGAAGGAATCATTCCAAAATTTAATCCTTTGCAAGAGAGTTCTTCATACTTTCATTTAACCAAATGGAACTTTAGTTAAAAATCACATAATCTGGAATAATATTTTCAAACTTTAATGATAGTACAATGAAAATAATTATTTTCATGAATTCTATCGACAGTTGTTTTAGTGTTGTTCAAAGTTCTTGACAAAACTCGACTAATAAAAACGAAATATAATGTTGAAAGGTTTTTAATATCGTTAAAAATACAATTTCCTTTTCCTTCAGGAAATTTAAACAATGGAGAATCTTTAAGACGTCTTAAAAATTTTTTAGTATTATTTTTTGTATTTATACATTATATTGCTTAACATTTTTAGACGTGATGTTTTTGAAATCCTCTTTATTCTTAATTTCATTTTTAAGAAGAATATCTTGACATTTCTTGTAGGCTTTCGATCCATATAATCCCAAATATATTTAATGTTGGTCGTCTACAATTTCTTAATAAAATAGTATTAACAGGACCCCAATTCTTGAGGCGGAATTTAATAAAAGCTAAAAGAACTAAGACAAATTTAAGCACTTATTACCGACTAGTTTCGGGTGATATAAAGCTTAAATATAAGCTAAAATACATAAAATCAAAGAAAAAATATTACATAAAAATTAAATTATTATTTTTGCTATTTTAATTAACCAGTTTTATATTCATTCTATTGTTAGCTTTGAGAAAGGGTAGAAAACCCACCCAAAAATAGTTGGCATTTGATTTCTCAATATATATATATATATATATATATATATATATATATATATATATATATATATATATATATATATATATATATATATATATATATATATATATATATATATATATATATATATATATATATATATATATATATATATATATATATATATATATATATATATATATATATATATATATATATATATATATATATATATATATAGTGATGGATTGGATGTCATATTTTTCTCATTTGTGGATGAGGATGAGGATAAGGATTAGGATAAGGAATCGTTTTTGATAAGGATGCGAATGCATATGCCATCGTTAATATATATATATATATATATATATATATATATATATATATATATATATATATATATATATATATATATATATATATATATATATATATATATATATATATATATATATATATATATATATATATATATATATATATATATATATATATATATATATATATATATATATATATATATATATATATATATATATATATATATATATATATATATATATATATATATATATATATATATATATATATAGTTGAGATAGTTTCTTTAATATATAGTGAACCTTAATCTAATTTGAATGGTTAAAGCCGTACCTTGGTCCTCTTCAGCCAAACAAAATTTTATAAATTTCTATTTTAAAATACAATCAAAATATAAATTCATTAACTATATATAAGATATTTAAAAAAAATATAATTACAATAAAATAATAAAAATAGAGTAATAATATTGATATTGAAATAACATAAAAAAAAAAAATCTGAACTAGATTTGAAAAAAAGGACTACTTTATTGAGTGAAAAGGAAAACAGAACAAGCTGATCATTTTAGGATGGACAATGAGTTTTTATAAATAAAACTCCAATTTTTAAGATCAGGAAAGGAAGAAGCATGTTGCAGGATAGAGAAATTGGAAGAAGAAAAATAGTGGGTATCCCCATGGTCTTTTATGACAGAGTGCTCAGGAGAGCAAAGAGGATGATCAGTTCTAAAGGAAACTCCTCTATGCTTATCAATCCTCACTTTTAATTATAGACCAGTTTGGCCTAGGTACGCCCCATTACAGCTGGCACACTGAAATAAATAAATTGAGAGGAAGTTATAATTTATAAAGAACTGGCATAGAGAGAATGTAGCTTCAAGTATAATAAGAATATTTATATTAAGTTGATATGTAAGTGATCCTATATACGGAAGTTTTAAGTATATTTTTGCTTAGGTATAGTAAGAAAATAAAGAGTGAGTCTGAAGATATTAGTGAGAAACTCGCTAATTTTTTTTTCACTTGGAACTTTGGGAATAAATTAAAAAAGAAAAGTATTTTAATAAATTCCATCTCAGTATGGAAAAAAAAAAAAAATATATAAAAATATATATATTATATATATATATATATATATATATATATATATATATATATATATATATATATATATATATATATATATATATATATATATATATATATATATATATATATATATATATATATATATATATATATATATATATATATATATATATATATATATATATATATATATATATATATATATATATATATATATATATATATATATATATATATATATATATATATATATATATATATATATATATATATATATATATATATATATATATATATATATATATATATATATATATATAGTGATGGATCACATGCTATATTTTTCCTTTTGCGGATGTGGATATAAAATTTTCGTCAAATACGGATGCCATCACTAATATATATATATATATATATATATATATATATATATATATATATATATATATATATATATATATATATATAATATATATATATATATATATATATATATATTTGGGAATTAATGACATATAATTATGCAACTGGTGCCACCAAGACATAGTCATTGACTTGGTCTGGTGCACGATCTTTTTTATTCATTACTTCCAACAACATTTGCGGTTTTTATTATAATGTAAATTTCATTTAACACCGCCCTTCTTCTAGACCTCACCTCTTATTCCTTACCAAAACTTGGAAACCTGGGAGCTTCAACAGGAAACCCTACTCTGTTTTCTTACTGTCTATATCCTCAATTTTTTACCAAATAAGGTTGTTATTCAGATAAGCGATACAACTTTGTTTATTTTCGTGTTACTGATTTGTGCTTTTCCGAAATTTCCAACTGGCAGCTTATGCTTTCCAGCTAGTCTATGTTAAATTATTCTCATCTTTTTATTTTTCGCCTAATTTTTCTGACTATATTAAATCCTTCAGCTATCTAAATTTTCTCTGAAATTATCATTTTAGATGATATCAATGTTCGCTATGCCAGTGTCTTCATTCTAGTTCTCAAGATACAGCCATTGAACCTACCATCAATTTCTATATCGAGAATGACCTTACCAAATTTTGTCGCTCTTATATATATATATATATATATATATATATATATATATATATATATATATATATATATATATATATATATATATATATATATATATATATATATATATATATATATATATATATATATATTACGTATTTCTGATCCATCTTCTGATCCTAGCTTCTAATACTTTTTATTATAGTGTTAAATTTTTTCCACCTCAAAGTTTTTTCAATCATCTTATATATGTATTCTTTTCTATCTCTTCAAGTTTCTTGAAGAAAAAGTCCCCCCTTCAACTG
>SEYY01021989.1:40000-55000 GCA_009176605.1 Armadillidium nasatum
AACAGTGGTAGTTAAATAAAACTAATAACAATGAGCGAAGAGTATCAGTAGTAATAATAGTAATAATATCAATAATAATAATAACAATAATAATAATAATAATAATAATAATAATAATAATAATAATAATAATAATAATAATAATAATAATAAATAATAATAATAATAATAATAATAATAATAATAATATAATAATAATAATAATAATAATAATAATAATAATAATAATAATAATAATAATAATAATAATAATAATAATAATAATAATAATAATAATATAATTATAATTATAATTATAATAATAATAATGATAATGATAATAATAATAATAATAATAATAATAATAATAATAATAATAATAATAATAATAATAATAATAATAATAATAATAATAAAATAATTTAGTCAATAATAATAATAATAATAATAATTTAGTCAATAGTAAGAATAGAGTGTAAGTAAATGAAAAAATATATATATATATATAAAGTAAAATCGTGCATTTTTTTTCTTTTTTTTTGGTAACAAAATATTATTATTAAATATTGGTGAGTAAAATGCTTAACTTTATACATTCTTTTTCTTTTCTTTTATTTCTTATATTTTCTTTATTCAATGTTTGGATTTTATTTTAAGGTTTCATATTAAAAATAAATTACCTTCAATAAAAGTTAATTATAAGATTGAAATTATTTAATTCAAATTAACTAAAAATGAAAAACTCCAAATTTGATGAGAAAAAACTTCAAGTTCATTTTTGCGCTAATTATTTGCGAATCTCACAAAAAAAAAAAGATTTGTTTTCACACCTTTTTGGAGTCTCTTAAAACATAATTCTTTGATGTTGAAAATAAGAAAGAAAACATAAAATAACAATTGAGAAAAGTCATGAAATGTAAACCAAATGTATTATTCACAATTCACGAAATCATTTTCCATTCCACAAATGTCACAACAAACATTATAACTAAACTTCAAGCAACCAAGTTTCACATCAAATCCCTAGCTTTAATTTCAAATCAAAAATAAATAAATAAATAAATATATATATATATATATATATATATATATATATATATATATATATATATATATATATATATATATATATATATATATATATATATATATATATATATATATATATATATATATATATATATATATATATATATATATATATATATATATATATATATATATATATATATATATATATATATATATATATATATATATATATATATATATATATATATATATAATATATATATATATATATATATATATATATATATATATATATATATATATATATATATATATATATATATATATATATATATATATATATATATATATATATATATATATATATATATATATATATATATATATATATATATATATATATATATATATATATATATATATATATATATATATATATATATATATATATATATATATATATATATATATATATATATATATATATATATATATATATATATATATATATATATATATATATATATATATATATATATATATATATATATATATATATATATATATATATATATATATATATATATACGTATATAGGGCTACTGCTGGGCAATTTTTTCTCGTTTCTAGTTACATGGAATAGTCTTTGTTAATGAATGTAATGTATCACCTAACATACTGCAATGGAATGTAATGCTTTTTGGGTAGTTTGTGCTAATATCACCTTGAGGATGATTTGTCCTAAGTGCATCGACCAACTGCCTTGATCAAAACTTTACTCATATTATTTATGTATTACTTATTTAATTATCTTTTGAACTTTAAAATAATAGATTATATTATTATTGTGTGTAACAGTAAAGATGAACTGGAGCCCATTTGTATCTTTAATCGTTTTTTATTTTTTTACTTTTCTGATCTATTTTTTCTATTTGACTAGTTGCAGGTGTCGTACATTCTCTGTCGTTCAAATATATATATATATATATATATATATATATATATATATAATATATATATATATATATATATATATATATATATATATATATATATATATATATATATATATATATATATATATATATATATATATATATATATATATATATATATTATATATATATATATAATATATTCTCTGATTGGTTAGAAGTAAAACTAACCACAATCCACCAAAGGTGAGGAAGTTTATATTAAGACCATTTTAAATACTAATTTTTCCCGATACACGTCATTTAATATTGCGAAAGTTATAGGATGTGGAGAAAATGGATGAAGGTGAAGTGTTGTAGATTTTATCAGCAGAGTATTTGTAAGAGTGATCATTGCTATTAAGACTGAGATCGGAGAGTTGAACAGAGTAGGGATGTGATTCTTTAGATAGAAGAATTGGAAGAAGCCTCATCAAAGAAAAACTTATGCTAGTGGACGGTTTAGATGAACAATGTCTGTTGTGAATTGGCAATAAAAAAAGAATGACTCAGCATTTGACGGAAAAAATGATTTGAGAAAGTCAATGAGAAGAAGAGAAAATCCTTAGACTTTCTGTGAGAGTTGTAAGAGTGAAACTATCTCAGATATGGGATGCATATTCCATACAGGAGAAAATAACACCCCAATAAAGAAGATAAGAAAGCAAACATCTGGAGTACTGTGATGAGATTCTGAAACTCTCCTGAACTCCTAATTTCTTACAAACTTATTTAGAGAGAAAACAATGTTCCAGTCAAAAAAAAAAAAAAAAAACAAAAAAAAAAAACATGAATATTAAGGACAGTCGAAAGAGTTTTGTTGTTCGTGTTTCAAATATATTTTGTAGTTGTGAGAAAGATTGTGCATAACATAACAGAAAATTAAAAGAATTTAATTTATAATTCGCAATGAAAAATACAGGAAAGATTAGAGGTCAATTGTTCCAAGGAACCTTTCTGTTTTAGTTATTTTTTTGTTGACTGGAAAGCCATTCAAAATGAAAGAAGGAATTGAAGGTGAAGTCGTCGACCAAAGAGTAAATAGTTACTGAAATGACAGATAGAATGTCATTGATTAAAACTTGAAAAAATTTGAGTATAGGACAGAACCTTGAGGAACCCCACTGCCACTTCTGATGTATTTAAAATGTGAATGGTCACCATCTATATCAGCTGCTATAGAACGAAAGGAAAGGAAATCATAAAGAAGGTTATAGAGAGAAGTATAGATACCTAAAGCGGGAAGTTTAGAATTTTATATACCTAAGCTCTAAGCCAGATCAAATCGAAAGGTTTAGAAAAGTCCAGTGCAACAGCAAATGATTTATCAAAATTTTTTTTTTGAGAGGAGGACCAAGAATCACCGAGAGGGAAAATAAGGTTACAGATCGAGAGTTTTAAAATAAACTTAAACTGAGAATCGGAGAAGAGATGTAAAGATTTCATGATTTTCAAAATCTTTTCGTTAAGGACAAAACAACAACTTCAGAAAGGGCTGAGATTAATGAATATTATGATATTTTTAACGTTTTAAGGGCTCCTATGTTTATCATCAAAGTTTGAATTATCATTCGCTTCTATCAGGAATCAATTGAAACTGAAGGCGAAAAAAATATCAAAGCAATGTGCTGTCTCATAAGTACAAATTTTAAGAATAAAATTCTAGATGCCATCAGAACCAAACTCCTTTTTCTTATCAGAAAGTGTATAAATTCCATGTTTAGAGGAAATTGGGTGAAATTGAAAGAAAGGAATCATAAATATTATTTTATTTTCTACTGAAAAAAAGCAGTTTTTAATGCTAAGGAGAAAAGATTTAGCGCTATTCTAGAGAGAAATAAAAGAAGAATTAGATTTTTAAGTTTGAAGATGGTGGCATTCTTGAAAAGAAATTCCTTGTGACAAACCTCGAAAACTAACAGATTAACAAAAATTTATGAAAGTTTTAATTAAAAATAATGGAATAAAAAAAGTATGAAAAGAAATGCACGCCTCCATGTTACAGAGAAACCTCCGTTGTACGTTCCGTAAATTTAGAGGCATTTTTTCCTTCGAGGCACCAATCAGCTTTTATCTTTCATTTCTTTAACAAAACCTCGTCTTAGAAAGAAATCCAAGAAAAGCATCTCATCACGTCACTACAATTAAAAATTAAAAACAATCGTTATTAGTCGATATTATTATTATTATTATTATTATTATTATTATTATTATTATTATTATTATTATTATTATTATTATTATTATTATTATTATTATTATTTTTATTTATTATTATTATTATTAGTTTATAATAATTAAAGTGTTTACATTTACTAATATTTTACTTTTTTTCTTTTTTATCTGTATTCCCAAAATGAATGTCAAATTTAGTAAATAAATAAAAATCCTGATTTAATCCCATAAAGACCTTTAAAGTAACCTTAAAAACGATTTTTAAATAATCCAAAAATTACTTTTGAATTTAATCCAAAAAGTAAATCGATGAGAAAAATAAAATAATTCAAAAACAAGCCTTTCACTTATATTTCTTAAAAAATGTACCCCATATATATATATATATATATATATATATATATATATATATATATATATATATATATATATATATATATATATATATATATATATATATATATATATATATATATATATATATATATATATAATATATATTTATATATATATTTCAAGTATCGTCTTAACATAAGGTGAACATCCGTCCCGATTTTTTTAGAGGGTAAATCTGGAAGCATAATAGTATTTTATCCAACTTTTGCTTAAATTAGATAGCAAAAATGTATTTTTAATTTTTAATTTATTTATTTATTTTTTTTGTGGAATGCCCCTAACTAATAAACCATATGATATGTTTTTGAAAACAACAATCATATTCCTTCTTTATATTAAAATCACCCTTCTTCATACATCTCTTAAATCCCTTACGAGCAGGATATTTGCGAGTGCGGGGGGTAATGTTCAGAAGCTCCCCGATTTTTCGTCAGAAAAATATGGTCACCTTAACAGGAAAATTAATAGGTTGTATATGTTAAATTTCTCACATGCAATAAAAGTATAAAAATCATTGCCATATATGAAGCAAATAATGAATTAAAATGTTACGTATCTTAAAATCTGAAATTGCCAATCTTCCGTGGTTAATATTTAGATTTTAGTGAAATATAAATAGTTGACAAAAATAACGAAAGAAAATGTACCGTTAATTAAAATAATTACGCGGACATGTGAACGGCTCCTTTAAATTTTTTTAATATTATTTTTAAATATAGACAAATTTTTTCTCGAATAAAAACTTTTTTGGTAGTGAAGTGTTTATATTGCAATGTTATGGATGGAGGAAATTTAAAAACTGATTTCCATAGCTAAAAAAAAATTATTTAAAAAAATAAATCATATATTATTAGTAGTTGATCAATTGACTAAAAAAATGTGCTTTTAGGTTAAAATTTGCAATAAGATTAACCGAAGGCTTGTGCATCAGTACCAAGAAATTGTATGGAAAATGTGAATTAGCAGTAGTAGAGCATTTTAAAGGTTAAGAGTTGGACTTATGAATATTACTCAGAGGATTTCTTCAAGACGATGCAATCCTAACATATTCTATTTTTTTTATTAAAGATTTAATAACTTTTTTGCATGAACAGCCACTTGGCTACTACTATGTTTATATAAAAATTATAACAATAATAATAATAATAATAATAATAATAATAATAATAATAATAATAATAATAAAATAATAATAATAATAATAATAATAATAATTAATATATAAAAATATATATATATATATATATATATATATATATATATATATATATATATATATATATATATATATATATATATATATATATATATATATATATATATATATATATATATAGCATAGTGGTCCACCATATCCCCATCCACCCGGCCTCTACAAAACCCCACACTACCCCTCACCAGCCGTCCCCCCTCAAATAAAAATATGGAGTTAGTAATAGTTATTCGTGTTTTATACTAACGTATTTTTTCTGCAGGTTTTTGGGGATAGTAACTGACCCGCTGCTCCACATCCAAGCGAGGTCGGGGAGGTTCTTTGAGATTGTCCTCATGGCGGTTATTCATGAGCTTTCTCAAATGTGATTTCCTTTTGTACTTTCGTGGTATGGTGGTTAGCGCCTTGACTAACCATCTTAGAGGTCATGTTTCGAATCCCCAATAGCAAAACAGAAATTATAAATATATACATATATATATATATATATATATATATATATATATATATATATATATATATATATATATATATATATATATATATATATATATATATATATATATATATATATATATATATATATATATATATATATATATATATATATAGATAGGGCGAGAGGGCGGATCCTATGAGAGGGGACAAAACATGTCTTAACAAGAATCCAACTGATTTAATATATATATATATATATATATATATATATATATATATATATATATATATATATATATATATATATATATATATATATATATATATATATATATATTTAATTATTAATTAATTATTTTTATATATTTTTATTTATTATTTTTTCATTTATTTATTTTTATTTATTTATTTGTTTATTTTTATTCATATATTTACTTTTATTTATTTATTTATTTTTATTTATTAATTTATATATTTATTTATTTATTTTTATTTTTATTTATTTATTTATATTTTTATTTTTATTTATCTATTTATTTTTATTAAAAAATATTCCAGCGGAAAAAAATTAAAATGGTCTTTGCGGTTAAAAAAGGTAAAAAGGCTCACACCATTTTCTCTTCATGTAAACGGTCTGCCGACCGTTTACCCTTTTTTGTTGTGTTCTCTGAAGATAGTTTAGGTTAGTATGCGTGTTTGAAGAAAAAAAAAAACCAAAATAAATATTTTTAGAGAAAAATGGTAATAAAATAAATATTTGGAATCGAAGTTCAAAACAGTGTAAGTTAGTTTGTAAAACTATTTTTGTAATGTTTAGTGAAGTTTGTTTAAAATATTAAATGAAAAACTTTTTTTTAGCAAAAATTTCTTAAAAATTTTCGTCTAAATAAAGTTATGTATTTTTGAAACGATCAACTTTTTTAAATTTTTTTTTAATTTTTTTTTTTATTTTTATTTTTTTTTATTTTATATTTTTTTTTATTTTGTTTACTTTTAAAAAATTTATGTTTTTCATTTTTTTATTTTTATTTCTTTTTTTTTTATTTTTTTTTTATTCTTATGTTTTTTATATTTTATTTTTTAAATATTTATTTATTTTTATTTTTTATTTTTTTTATTTTTATTTATTTTTATCCGACTCCTACACCGGTAATGTATGTATGTATGTATGTATGTGTGTGTGTGTGCACGTGTGTGCTTGTACATGTGCTTAGCAAGGTATAAGGATATGTCCTTACGTGACATGGGACCCAATACCCATCCATCTAAATTCTAAAGGGTTAAATATGAATGTTTCTTCAAATGTTTAGCTGTTTTTTTTAATATAATAATAATAATAATAATAATAATAATAATAATAATAATAATAATAATAATAATAATACTATTACAGTTACAAAAGACCTGTAGTGAGTGACACCTATATTCCAATATGGACATAGTATAAGTATTACTTAGTAGGATTAATAAATGTTATAATTTTCTGATTGAAAGTGATGCACTTTTTGTGTATGCCTATTTTTTTTTTTTTTAATAAACACCCACAAGAAGCAAATTATATTTCTTTTAATCATTTAAAATCTAATTAAATCTTTTTTGTAAAAATAATATGTAAAATAATGCTTATTATTGAAATCAAATATTAATTATTTTTTTACGTCATTAGATTGCCCGACTCCAATAACAGATAGTTTTTGTTTTCATGACCAATCATAAATCAGGTTTCTTTGAAATTTAAACAAAAACAAAAAAGTCAAGAAAAGCGTTGCCAAATTTCCAAATTTAAAAACTTTGTACCAGATTATGTTTTGTATTTCCCATTATCGATATATATATATATATATATATATATATATATATATATATATATATATATATATATATATATATATATATATATATATATATATATATATATATATATATATATTTTTTTTTTTTTTTTTTTTTTTTTTTTTTTTTTTTTTTTTTTTTTTTTTTTTTTTTTTTTTTTTTTTTTTTTTTTTTTTATATTATTTTATATTATTATATAATATATATATATATATATATATATATATATATATATATATATATATATATATATATATATATATATAATAGTAAAATAGGCACCAGGTTTTATGACGTCACTTATACGTCATATGTAGCAAAGGAGCTTTTAATACTTTTGTTTGAAAATAGGCGGAGCTAAGACTACAAAACATTTCAAGGTCATGCAAATAAGCAGATAAAATCCCTATATATTAATTGTACTAAGTAATACTTATACTATGATATGGATTTGTATGTGTGGGTGTGTGTGTTCTTAATAGCAATGAAGTGAGGGAGGGAAATCGGCAAGGTAGGGGTAGGATGATGGCAGCCTTACACACCATTAATTATATATATATATATATATATATATATATATATATATATATATATATATATATATATATATATATATATATATATATATATATATATATATATATATATATTTATGTTTCCTCCGGTGGGCAAAGGCCGGAGGCCTACCAAATACTACCGGAGTTGGGAAAGATCTATTATCATGGTCGATGGTGGCCGACGTGTCCAGATACACGACGTTTGAAAGTATGCAAGTCAAAGGAAGTTGGGAAAACAGATGAAGGGAGTGTGTTCCAGACATTACCAGTAGAGTATATGTAAGACAGAGCATAGCGGTTAAGTTTGGGGTCGAAGAGTTGGACAGAGAAGGGATGAGAATGTGTAGAAAGGCGTGTCGCACGAGCTTTTCTCAATGGAGGAGGTATGCGACGAGAGAGTTCAGAAGAGCAGTGTCCGTTGTAATAGCGATAGTAAAGAGAGAGTGAGGCAACAATTCGACGGGCAGAAAGAGATTAAAGAGAGTTAGTAAGAGCAGGAGAGTTGATGAGACGAAATGCCCTTGACTCCACCTCCTCTAGGAGAGTTGTATGTATCCATACAGGGGTGAACAACACCCCTATACAGAGCAAGCAACTGGGGTGGCGTGAAGTAATTCTGAAGGCGCCTCAGAACACCCAACCTCTTAGAAGCTTGTTTAGAAAGAGAAGTAATGGGATCTTTCCAAGAACGATCATGAGAAAAAGAACACCAAGAATATTAAGAACAGATAAAGGCTTGAGTTGTGTGTTTTCGAAGAAGATATCATAGTTGTGTGGATGTATCATAGTTGAGTTGAAAGAATTGAGTTTTTGAGGCATTGAAAACAACCATGTTTTCTCTGCCCAAATTTGAAATAAGTGAAAGATGAGAGGTTAGTTGCTCCAAGGCTACCCTTCTCGAGTCTATCAACTGCTGTTGGGTGGGACGTTTTTCAAACTGGAAAGAATAATGAAAGGTGGATTCATCAGCATAGGAGTGGATAGGAGATGAGGTGATAGAGAGAAGGTCATTAATGAAAAATAGAAAAAGTGTTGGTGATAGGACAGAACCCTGAGGAACACCCCTGTTAATAGATTTAAAGGATGAACGGTGGCCGTCTACAACAGCTGCTATAGAACGACCACAAAGGAAATGAGCAAGAAGATCACAGAGAGAAGGATAGATACCGAAAGAGGGAAGTTTAGAAATCAAAGCTTTGTGCCAGACTCTATCGAAGGGTTTCGATATGTCCAGCGCGACAGCAAAAGATTCACCGAAATGCCGAATAGCGGAGGACCAAGAGTCAGAGAGAAGGGAAAGAAGATCGCCAGTAGAGCGTTTCTTACGAAAGCCATACTGGCGATCAGAGATAAGATTTGAAGAATTGAGATGTTTCCAAATCTTCCTGTTAAGGATAGATTCGAAAACTTTAGAGAGAACGGAGGTCAAAGAAATAGGACGGTAGTTGGAGGGTTGAGAGAGGTCCCCCTTCATCGGCACAGGTTGAATGAGCGCACGTTTCCAGCAGGAAGGGAAGGTTGAAGTAGAGAGACAAAGACGAAATAGTTTACCGAGGCAGGGTGCAAGCTCGGAAGCACAAGTTTTGAGAACCACAGGAGGAATGCCATCAGGACCGTACGCCTTCTTAGTATTAAGCTCAGAGAGAGCAGAAATGACATCTTTAGAAGAAATTCTAATTTTAGGCATAAATGAGTTAGAGGGGGTTGAAGGAGGAGGAATAGCTTCGGAATCGTATAAGGTTGAATTAGAGGCAAAAGTTTAAGCAAAGAGTTCAGTTTAAAAGAAGGTCAAACAGCAGTTGTGTCGTCGGAAGATATTAAAGGAGGGAAAGAGGAAGAAGCAAAGTTAGAGTTGACATTTTTTGAAAAATGCCACAAAGAACGTGAAGAGGAACCAGAAAGATTATTGCATTTTCTACGGAGAAAGGAGTTTTTAGTGTTACGAAGGATAGATTTTGCACGATTCCGGGATGAAATATAAGTAGCGTGAGTTTCTGGAGTTTGAAGAGGACTGTAATCCCTGAAGGCAGCATCCCTGCGGCGGATAGCACGAGAACAAGCAGAGTTAAACCTAGGTTTGTTAGGTTTAGTAGAAGGGAAAGAATATGGAATGTATGCCTCCATGCCAGAGAGAATCACCTCGGTAATGCGTTCTACACACTTCGAGGGACCCCATCCACGGAAGCAATAATCATTCCACGGGAAATCGAAGAAGTACGACCGCAAGTCCGACCAGCTTGCGGCACCGAAGTGCCACAAACGTTTCCTTTCCGTAGAAGGGGGTCTTTCCTGCGGAAGGCTTGAAGAGATAGAAGAGGATATAGATAAGAAGGTGTTCGGAGGAACCCAGAGGAGGAAAGAGTTTAACAGTATAAGGAGAAGGATTAGAAGTTAGGAAAAGGTTTAGAATGTTGGGTTTATCTCCAAGACGACCGGGGGTACGAGTAGGGAGCTACACGAGCTGCTCAATGTCGTTTTGGATAGCGAAAAGAAAGGCACGTTCACCAGCTGTATCAGGAGAACTAGAAGAAAGCCATTGGCGGTGGTGAACATTGAAATCAAATAATATGATTATTTCAGAGAAAGGAGAAGAAGAGAGAATGTGCTCTAATTTGGAGTTTAAATAGTCGAAGAATTTAGGATAGTCAGTAGAATTTGGAGATAAATAAACAGAACAAATGAATTTAGTTGTAGAATGGCAAGAGAGCCTAAGCCATAAGGTTGAAAATTCGGAAGACTCCAAATTAGAGACACGAGATCAAAAGACTTCGTTGCGCACGTATGCACAACAACCACCTTTGGCTGAAAATTGAGGATAGAGACAGTAGGAAGAAACAGAATAGGGTTTGCTATCAGAACGCTCAAACATCTGAGTTTCGGTCAAGAATAAGAGGTGAGGTCTAGAAGAAGAGAGGTGATGTTCAACAAAGTTAAAATTACAGTGCAGACCGCGAATGTTGCAGAAATTAATAAAAAAAATAGACCGTCCATCTGGACAAGCCGGCAGCTGTGTCCTGGTGGCACCAACCCCAACACCGGAGACCACCAACTCCCAAGTGGTGATGGGGAAGAGGTGGATGAGGGGCTATTTTTGGAAGCCGCCCCTTGTGGCTTCTCCGAGGCTACCGAAGTTGACGCCATTATTTAACTTATCCGTGTAGATAGAAGGTGAGCGCGAAAGGGAGCGAACCATTGGGCACCGGGATGAGATAGGAGTACCTTTAACACCCCGTATACCCAACAGGGGGTAATCTCATCGCTTCGGGAGCGCTACTTCCCTCCCCCGTATATATATATATATATATATATATATATATATATATATATATATATATATATATATATATATATATATATATATATATATATATATATATATATATATATATATATATATATATATATATATATATATATATATATATATATATATATATATATTTATTTTTTTATTTACTTATTTATTTCAGCAACATTGGCATAGACCTATATAAGTATAACTATTTTTAACTTCATACTTTTTATTTGAGAAAGGAATGCTGGTGAGGGACGAGGTGGGGGCTGGGTAGGGTAGAGATATGGTGGACCACGATGCCATGATATATATATATATATATATATATATATATATATATATATATATATATATATATATATATATATATATATATATATATATATATATATATATATATATATATATATATATATATATATATATATATATATATATATATATATATATATATATATATATATATATATATATATATATATATATATATATATATATATATATATATATATATATATATATATATATATATATATATATATATATATATATATATATATATATATATATATATATATATATATATATATATATATATATATATATATATATATATATATATATATATATATATATATATATATATATATATATATATATATTTATTTATTTATTTATTTATTTATTATTTATTTATTTAATTATTTTTTATTTTTTATTTTTATTTTTTTAATTTATTTATTTTCATTTTTTATTTTTTATTTTTTATTTTTTTATTTTTATTTTATTTAAAAAAAATTTTGTTTTTTTTCTATTTTTTATTTTTATTTTTATTTATTTTATTTTTTATTTTATATTATTTTTTATTTTTTATTTTTTATTCTTTATTTATTTATTTATTTTATTATTTATTTTTTTATTTTGGGAAGGAGTAAAGGGTAGTATGGGTAATGCTAGGGGGATGGTGGACCCTTATGCCTTAATATATATATATATATATATATATATATATATATATATATATATATATATATATATATATATATATATATATATATATATATATATATATATATATATATATATATATATATATATATATATATATATATATATATATATATATATATATATATATATATATATATATATATATATATATATATATATATATATATATTAGTGATGGCATCCGCATCCGCATCCGCATGCGCGGATGCGGAACATCCGCATCCACATCCGCATCCGCATTTTCGAAAATTCAACATCCGCATCCGCATCCGCATCCGCACTTTCGGAAATTCAACATCCGCATCCGCATCCGCATTCGCACTTTCAAAAATTCAACATCCGCATCCGCATCCGCATCCGCCCTTCTCCAAAATTCGACATCCGCATCCGCATCCGCATCCGCAAATTAGAAAATATGACATCCGATCCATCACAAATAATATATATATATATATATATATATATATATATATATATATATATATATATATATATATATATATATATATATATATATATATATATATATATATATATATATATATATATATATATATATATATATATATATATATATATATATATATATATATATATATATATATATATATATATATATATATATATATATATATATATATATATATATATATATATATATATATATATATATATATATATATATATATATATATATATATATGCGAATTGTAGATCAAGAGTGAGGGTGAAGAGAGAACTATCGGATTGGTTTAGCATAGGAGTGGGATTGAGACAGGGGTTTGTAATATCTCCATGTTATTTAAATGATGCATGTGTTGGTGGCAGAATCTGGAGAAAAGATGAGAATACTTGTGAGAGAGTTTGAAGGGAAATGTGCAAACACGAGATTGAAATTCAATCCAGCGAAGAATAAAGTTATGAGGATTGGAGGTGGGGATGAGGAAATGTGGAGGGAGGAATTGGTTTGTATAAGTGTGAGAATGGAAACTTGAGGAGGTGAATGAATTCAAATATCTAGTAATGTTGGGTGGAAGGTAAGGGTGGGACGGAAAAAGGAATAAAGAACAGAGTGGTAGAAGGAATGAAAGTATTGGGGGGCCTAAGAAAAGTATGGAAGAAAGGAAAAATTTCGAAAGAAATAATGATAAGAATGTTTGAATGTATGTGTTCACCTTCTGTATTGTATGTGTGTGAAACATAGACGATAAGTGCTCGGTCAAGAAAAAGTTTCAATGTCTTTGAGATGAAAGTTTTGAGAGTGATATATAAATTGAGAAGGATTGATAGGATTAGAAATGAAAGAAAAGGGAGATGTGTAAATGGAAGAAGGGTGTAATTGATAGAGAGGAGGAGGATGTGCTAAAATGGTTTGGACATATGTGAAGAATGAAAGAGAACAGAATGGTTGGCAAGGTACGTAGATCCGATGTAGATAGGGGAAGGGTAGGGGGAGGGGAAGGCCGAAGTGGAGATGGATGGATGGAGTGAGAGTGATTTTGATGGAAGGAATTTGAATTTAGACGAGGGTAGAAGATTTGTAAAGACAGAGATGGAGGGAGGTGGTGAAAGCGTTGAAAGGTAAGAATAGTTATGTTTGTAAGGGAATTGTGGCGGGCACCACCTCACGAAAGTGGAAAAAGTGATAGTGAAATATATATATATATATATATATATATATATATATATATATATATATATATATATATATATATATATATATATATATATATATATATATATAATATATTAGGGATGGAGTGAAGTATCGGTATCGGTATCGGTATCGGTATCGGTATCGGTATCGGTATCGACCTTTTCAGTATCGGTATCGGTATCGGCAAATTTTTTGGATAAGAGTAAAGTATCGGTATCGGTATCGGTAGTAGTATCGGCATATTTTCCGATACCGATACCGGTATCGTATCGGTATCGGTATCTGGTAATTTTAGGTATCGGTATCGGTATCGGTATCGGTAAAAATTTTGGTATCGCTCCATCCCTAATATATATATATATATATATATATATATATATATATATATATATATATATATATATATATATATATATATATATATATATATATATATATAT
>SEYY01021989.1:60000-105000 GCA_009176605.1 Armadillidium nasatum
TGATGAATATGTGAATGCGTATGCCATCACTAATATATTATATATATATATATATATATATATATATATATATATATATATATATATATATATATATATATATATATATATATATATATATATATATATATATATATATATAATTTATATTAACTGCTAATGATGTTATAATTTCGAGGAATCGAACCCGGGTCCAAATGATGGAAGTCCGTTGTGTTGACCACCACTCCACTGATGGTTCAAAAGGAAATAATCCAGAACTTCTACTGACATATCTCGCCTAGTGAAAAGTCCCTTCAATACTTCCCCGACCACAACTTGGGTGTAGCGTCAACATGGACCAGGTTCTATCCTGAGTATAAACCGCAGTGCAAATGTTATAATTTTGATAACCACTATGATAAATCAACCGTGGAATCATTATTTATAATTTTATAACTGCTAATGATGTTATAATTTCGAGGAATCGAACCCGGGTCCAAAAGATGGAAGTCCGTTGTGTTGACCACTACTCCACTGATTGCACTGCGGTTTATACTCAGGATAGAACCTGGTCCATGTTGACGCTACGCCCAAGTTGTGGTCGGGGAAGTATTGAAGGGACTTTTCACTAGGCGACATATGTCAGTAGAAGTTCTGGATTATTTCCTTTTGAACCATCAGTGGAGTATTGGTCAACACAACGGACTTCCATCTTTTGGACCCGGGTTCGATTCCTCGAAATTATAACATCATTAGCAGTTACAAAATTATAAATAATGATTCCACGGTTGATTTATCATAGTGGTTATCAAAATTATAAATATATATATATATATATATATATATATATATATATATATATATATATATATATATTATATATATATATATATATATATATATATATATATATATATATATATATATATATATATATATATATATATATATATATATTTCATTATCACCTTTCCCACTTTCGTGGGGTGGTGCCCGCCACAATTCCCTTACAACCAACCCCTTCCAACCCCTTTCACCACCGCCCTTAATCTCTCTCTGTCTCTACAAATCTTCTACCCTCTTCTAAACTCAAATTCCTTCCATCAAAATCTCTCTCACTCCATCCATCCATCTCCACTTCGGCCTTCCCCTATTCCTACCTCTATCCACATGGAATATAAGTACCTTGCCCACCATTCTGTCTTCATTCATTCTTCACATATGTCCAAACTATTTTAACAAATCCTCCTCCTCTCTATCAATTACACCCTTCTTCCATTTACACATTTCCCTTATTCTTTCATTTCTAATACTATCAATCCTTCTCAATTTATATATCGCTCTCAAAAATTTCATCTCAAAGAAATGGAAACTTTTTCTCGACCGAACACTTATCATCTATGTTTCACACACATACAATACAGAAGGTGAACACATACATTCAAACATTCTTATCTTTATTTATTTCGAAATTTTTCCTTTCTTCCATAATTTTCTTAGGCCCCCCAATACTTTCATTCCTTCTACCACTCTGTTCTTTATTTCTTTTTCCGTCCCACCCTTACCTTCCACCCAACATTACTAGATATTTGAATTCATTCACCTCCTCAAGTTTCCATTCTCACACTTCTACAAACCAATTCCTCCCTCCACATTTCCTCATCCCCACCTCCAATCCTCATAACTTTATTCTTCGTTGGATTGACATTTCCCTTCAAACTCTCTCACAAGTATTCTCATCTTTTTTCCAGATTTTGCCACCAACACGTGCCGCATCATCTGCAAAAAGTAAAACATTCACTTCACATTCACCCTCCATATTTCTCAACGTAATACTCTTCCCTTCTCTCTCCATTTTTCTAAGTAAACCATTCATCAATAGATTAAATAACATGGAGATATTACACACCCCTGTCTCAATCCCACTCCTATGCTAAACCAATCCGATAGTTCTCTCTTCACCCTCACTCTTGATCTACAATTCGCATATATATATATATGTATAAATATATATATATATATATATATATATATATATATATATATATATATATATATATATATATATATATATATATATATATATATATATATATATATATATATATATATATATATATATATATATATATATATATATATATATATAGTGATGGATCGGATGTCATATTTTCTAATTTGCGGATGCGGATGTAGAATTTTGGAGAAGTGCGGATGCGGATGTTGAATTTTTGAAAGTGCGGATGCGGATGTTAAATTTCCGAAAGTGCGGATGCGGATGCGGATGCGGGTGCGGATGTTGAATTTTCGAAAATGCGGATGCGGATGCCATCACTAATATATATATATATATATATATATATATATATATATATATATATATATATATATATATATATATATATATATATATATATATATATCCATTGATAGTTAGGATGGATTTAGGTTGGGCAGAAAACATAGAGAAGAGGATAAATAAAATTAAGCGTCATTATTTTTATTATTTTTACGATGCGATGACGAACATTTACTTTTATTAAAAGGTTAATATTATCCGACACAGATATAAACATAATTTTATTTCACATTACATTTTATACTGTATATTTTGTTATCTAATTTATATAATATTAATGAATTTTTATGTATTATATAGACTTTCTCCTCGTTAATAGTATTGATTGCTATTTCCTCCTATTTACAAATAAGAGACTCTAAGCACCAGCCTTATATATAAATCACACAGTCATCCATTGACTCTGTGTGCTCTGAAACTAAGGCATGAAATTTTAAAGATAAATTGAGGCATGAAACTTTTGAGAAAAAACGTCGACGATCATCGTAACCGTTTAAACCAAGCCTTCGACGTTAAATGGAGCACTCCCGGAATCCTAGAGCGTGTCCATAGGTCATTGATACGACGATGGGAGACACATATTGCTGTAAAAGGTCAATAAAATATTCAGTGGAAATAATAATAATATTTAATTCTTAGGATGTCCCTTTTTTTTACAATAAACCTCAACCTGCTGGCTATTTTATTCATCTTTCCTCCATGCATCTTTTATTACAAACGCTGTCCTACACAGCTATGAGCTGTGCTGGAATCCCTTATGTGAAATGTGTTTGTGATACACATCTATATTGTTATGCATACATTGCAATACGTACAGTTCCTCCCTAGCTACCTGTAATAGGTCAACTACCATTATACACCTGTACCGTGTGACAATCAAATTCTGAAGTTGGTATGAATTTTGAGTCTCAGGAACTTTCGAACTATATTTTTTGGATCCTTATTCATAGAGATTTTTTTCATAGTTTGAGGTCTTTACAACAACGGGTATAAGTTTGACCATGCAATTCTGAAATACTATATATATATATATATATATATATATATATATATATATATATAATATATATATATATATATATATATATATATATATATATATATATATATATATATATATATATATATATATATATATATATATATATATATATATATATATATATATATATATATATATATATATATATATATATATATATATATATATATATATATATATATATATATATATATATATATATATGATATATAAAAATAAAGGGTGGTTAAATTGTATGGGCCGATGTTGAATGTGAACCACACCTAAACGTCAAGTTTTTTTTACTGCATTTCATTTGACTTTTTTCAATTTCAGACTTACTCAATTTGAACCATGGAAAGATACACAATGGAGCAACGTGTTAAAGTTATTCAGGCTTATTATGAAAATGGGCGTTCAAATCAAAATGCATATCGTGCACTTCGTGATTTTTTTGGTCAATTTAATCGTCCAAATGTGCGTACAATCGGAAAAATCGTGAAAAAATTTGAGCAAACCGGGTCTGTAGGAGATTTGAAAAGACCAGTGCATGCTCGTACAGCTCGTACTGCAGAAAATATTGCTGCTGTTCGCGATAGTGTGGCTGAGGAGCCATCCACTTCAACTCGTCGTCGTGCCCAACAATTTGCACCTCTCACGCTCGTCGTTGATGAACATTATGCATAAAGACTTGCATTTAAACGCTTACAAGGTGCAATTGACTCAAGAACTAAAGCCTCTTGACCATACAAAACGTCGTCAATGGTCAGAATGGTGGCAAGAAATGGCAACAGTGGATGATCAATTTTCGAGGAAAATCATCTTCAGTGATGAGGCACATTTTCACCTCAGTGGATTCGTCAATAAGCAGAATTGCCGCATTTGGGCGAATGCTAATCCAAGAGTGATTGTCGAAAAACCAATGCACCCACAAAGAGTGACTGTTTGGTGTGGTTTATGGGCTGGCGGCATCATCGGGCCGTATTTTTTCCAAAATGAGGCCGGTCAGGCAGTTACTGTGAATGGTGTTCGCTATCGTGAGATGATAACGAACTTTTTATGGCACGAATTGGAAGGTATGGATGTGGACGATATGTGGTTTCAACAGGACGGTGCCACTTGCCACACAGCTAACGAAACAATGGCTATTTTGCGCGACAAATTCAATGGCCGTGTTATCTCACGTGGTGGCGATGTCAATTGGCCGCCAAGATCATGTGATTTGACACCGTTGGACTTCTTTCTTTGGGGTTATTTGAAAGAAAAGGTGTACGTCGATAAGCCAGCAACAATTCAAGAGCTAAAGGATGAGATAATTCGGCACATTAACGGCATAGAACCCCAATTTTGCCTCAGCGTCATCGAAAATTTGGACCATCGGATGGAGGTGTGCCGCCGAGGTCGCGGCGGCCATTTGGCCGATATTTTGTTCCATACATAATTGAACCATACCATATTATCATAATAAAAAGAAATGACAATAAATTCCTAAGTAATTTGTGTTTTATTCAAAATCAACATCGGCCCTTAAAATTTAACCACCCTATAGTAACGGAACTTTACATGCATCTATATTATTGATAATGATACAGAGTTTTAAGCGACACAACAAAATTCCGCAATTAACAGTGCAACTGTATGTCATAAATGAAGACACCTGTCAGCGCAGCCGTCTCAGAAAAGCGAACCACCTCTGCAGCCTATTATAGTCAGTACTTCAAAGCTTTCTTCAAGTGAAATAAAGAGAGAAAAATCTGTCTGAGCAAGATCTGGTATATAAGGAGGGTGTGGAAACATAGGTAGTTGAGAATCTACCAAACACTCACTGGCAAGAAAGATGAGCCAAAGTGTTATGGTGCAATACCTAATTCTTTGTTTACCACAGTTCTGGACTTTTTCGTCTAATTTCATCACGAAAGAAATGAAGAATTCCTCTGCACAAGGGTTGTTCAGCAGTGCAACCTTCGGATATGAAATCGTAGTGCACAATGCCTATGCTTTCAAAAAAAGATTACTGGTATAAATTCTCCCTTCGATTGGTCTGAACCGAACTTTTGCCTGCTCTGTGAAGTGGCCGATTTCCAATCCGATACCTGATAGTTCGTGTACGTCTCATTTGGAAAGCATCGGGTCTCATCGTCAGTGCTGAACAAACCAGGGTCCTGATCCACCATATCGATGAGATATGGTTGGTTAGCTCCTTAGGTTGGTCATCTTTTACACTCTCGGAACCATGTGGTTACTTGCTCAAGTGCATGTATGTCTAAGTCTTTGCGAAGAATTGTGTATGTCATAAAATATTCCTACTATGCGTGCAAAATCGTCGATTGTTTATTTACGATCTGCTCTGATATCGTCTCTCAAGGGGGAAATTATTAAACCTGTATATGATGTTGCCGGTCTTTAGATAATCTTCTAAAGGTTATAGTTTACTTGAAGACTTCGCGAGAGGAAAGCCATACTGATGATCTGAAAGACTGGAATGAGATTTCAGATGATCAAATGAGAGATGAAAAGGGGTTTAAAAATCTTAGACAGAAAGATCAGAGCAGCTATCCTCTTTCGGAATAGATTGGAAATATGCAAGCTTCATCGTTGAGGGAAAGTTTCAGTACAGAGGCATAGAGAGTTTAGTATAACGAGGGTCAAACCACAGCTTGTTCTCAGTCGCAGCAAACGGTGGCTCAACTCCTGGGAAGGCAAGTGTCCTTTATCTTCCCTCAAGTATTCTATATTTTCCAACTTATTTATTGAGGTTATTGTATTGAAAAAATAATTTAAAATCTTAAGAACGAGGACGTGGCTAATTCAGGGTGAAAACCTTGTGGTAATGTCGTGATGGAATCTCGTTCGCTTAAAGTTGTTTTTGAACCGAACTTTTTTTTTTAGAGTTCGAGGATAGCTCAGCAGAAGAGGCGTGGAGTACGTTGTTCTAAGTCGCAATAAACAGTGGTTCGATCCCAGAGAAGGCAAGTCTTCTTTATGTTCCTGTAAGTATTCTGTATTTTCCAACTATATATATATATATATATATATATATATATATATATATATATATAATATATATAATATATATATATATATATATATATATATATATATATATATAATAGCCATACTGATGATCTGAAAGACGAAATGCGATTTCAGATGATCAAATGAGAGATGAAAAGGGGCTTAAAAATCTTAGACAGAAAGATCAGAGCAGCTATCCTCGCTCGGAATAGATTCGAAATATGCTAGCTTATGATATATATATATATATATATATATATATATATATATATATATATATATATATATATATATATATATATATATATATATATATATATATATATATATATATATATATATATATATATATATATATATATATATATATATATATATATATATATATATATATATATATATATATATATATATATATATATATATATATATATATATATATTAATATATATTGTTGCAAAGTTGCCGCAAACCGTGGGCACTGGCAGCGCCGCGTCGAGTAATTCGAGATTAGTCCAAGGGTGCCAGCTGATGCGCTGGGCATACAGGTTGGTACACGCCCCCTGCTTCTACTCATGGCCGGGGACTTAGAAATTAATCCGGGCCCTACAGTATTTTTTGCCCAATCTGTAAGAGGGCGGTCAGGAGGATTTCTGTCAGGTAAATGAAATGCAATAAGTGGATCTACAAAAGATGCTCCCCATTCAATCAACTACCACCTTCAGACTACAACTGGAAGTGCTAAGTATGCCATCCACTACAATGATAACGCTAAATGGAGCAATCAACTTAAACCCATCAATGAACATATGATAATTAAATATTAACGGCTTACATCGTAAATCTATAGAACTAGAAGTCTTTTTATAACGTCACAATATCTACTTAGCACTAATACAAGAGGCTCACTTGCCCGCAGGCCATCCCACACCCACCTTCTACAAATATGATACCATTCTCTCAGTCTACCAACTCCGAAACATCTTTTGCTCACTCTAATCCACAACTCACCCTCATACACAAACCCAAAACTCTCTTAATCCCAACACTATAAAACTTCAGTCTTTTTCAAAAATTATTAACAAAAAATTATGCCCCATGCCTAAATCAAATCACCAACCATCCTAACCTAATAATCGGATATGACTTTAACGCTCACCACTCCGCATGGTACAACAAACAAGAACCTGGCCAACGCGGAAACCATATAATCATCACCACTGAACGCTTAAGCATTTTAAACAACAAAAACCTACACACTTGTATTCTACCACACACTAACCAAATTCCTTCATCTCCGGACCTCACACTGTGCTCCTCATATCAACAAATAAACCTTCACTGGCAAACCCTAGTAGAATTAAATTCAGACCACCTTCCCGTAATCATCCAATATTACACTTCCAACACCAATAGTAATAAAATAAAAACCACAAACACCAATTACAAAAAAAAGCAGACTGGTCCAAATCCGCAAAATACATCGACAACCACTTTCATCAAACCAATATTACTAATACAAGTTCTCTTAAAACTTCAATCAACCACATAACCAACATAATCCAAAGAGTTGCAAAATTACACATACCCCGTGGATTTCTCAAAAAATATAACGCCTCACTAGCACCTGAAATCTCATCTCTTATCAGACAAATAAATCTCACATCACACAACAAATTAAAACATATATAGACAACATAAATGTGTAAATAGACAACCTGATAAAAACTCATACCACAGATAACTTTCAAAATTACCTAAATAAAAATATTTAAAATTCCAACAACAAGAGAATATGGAACAAAATCAGAATTCTACACAACACCAAAAACAACTCACCCCACACACATGAAACAATTCGCAACCAAACACGATATCCCCCCTCCTCCAAAAAAAAACAAGCAAACCATACAAAACAAAGACTAAAGCAACGTCCATTCTTCCCCGCACACTTTTACAGACTTATATTAAACAACGTTTCTTATACTTATACTTATCCTATTAAAGAAACAAAATCACTACACATTACGCAATACAAAGTCAAAATTCCACACATCCACAAAGCTGGATAATAAACTGGAACCCCAAAAAAGATAAAAAATGACATCAACCAAACATTCGTAATCACTCTAATTAAAAAAAATAACATCAAAAACAAAAAAATTCATCTTCCACAGACCCAGATAATATTTCAAACATACACTTAAAACATCTATCAATCCCCACCATTTCATATCTAACAACCATTTTTAACAAATATTTACAACTCAACTATATGAAACCACCCTAGAAAAAAACAATAATCATAGCCAAGCTCAAACTCGTAAAAGACCATCCCAACAACTCATCCTACCAATCCATTTCACTACTTTCTACACTATATAAACTATTAGGAAAATTAATTTTAACAATCATACAACCAAACCTACCCATACAAAACTTCCAACATTGATTCAAAAAGAAGCATTTCACAACCATTGCATTCATAAGCACAATATAACCCATAATTAACGGTCTAAACATACTGGCTACATACAAAGCAATTTTAGTAGCCATAGACTTAAACAAAGGTTTCGATTCTGCCCCAAAACACATTCTTATAAACAAAATCATTCAATCAAACCTACCCCCTTCCATACGGCAGAGCAGCTCAAGTCCAACTAAACAAGATAAAATCTCGCACAATCAATTTAAAAAATGGAGTTCCTCAAGGTGCCATATTCTCCTCCTCTCTATTCAATTTCTTTACCTCAAACCTCCCATATCTTGAGTCCCCACATATTCTCATCACATCATATGCCGATGACATCACCGTTACAATTACTCACCATAACTTAACAACAGCCACCAACATCACTCAAGAATACGTTAACCAAATACAATAATGACTAACCGGAAATATAATGACAACTTCCCCCAGCAAATCATCTACTACACTCATCACTACCGACCGCAACTATTATCCTCATACCCACAAATCATGCTGGATAACACACTAATCCCATTAAACCAATACCCAAAAATACTAGGCATAACTCATGAGCCACACATTACCTTCACCAACACATACAAAACATCTCAACATCTGCAACCAGGAAATTAAACGCACTAAAAATCATCTCCAAATCAAACATACACAATTAAAAAGAATTAGCTACTACAACATACAAACATCCATTAACCCAGTTCTTAACTACTCCTCCCCCACCCGCTACACTCAGAACAAAATATTAACAAATTGCAAAGAACATAAAAAAAATCCCTTAGAATAATAACTGGATGTACCACAACAACACCTACACGACAAAACGAAAATCCTTCACATAGCTACACATTTAGAAATGATAGGACCCCAATTCTACTTCAAAACTTTACAGCCCGATCACCCCTGCCATACTACTCTCACAAACCCTACAAGACAGACTAAAGCAACCACCATCCACCCCTGCACAATTTTACAGACTCATTTTAAACAACATTACTTATACCAGACACATCCACACCACTCTCACAGAGTCCTGTTTCAGAAATCGTAAATACAATAGCATTCTCAACTCATTTTCACCTGACATAGCAAAAAAAGACGACACTCTTCCCTTTCCTGTTCAAGCCACTCTGGCGAAACTCAGATGTGAAAATCACCCACACCTTCAACAATATAAACATAGATTCCACAAAACCAGACTGCTCCACCAACTTGCACCAAATGTGAAGCGGCACTAGAGTCAATGACCCATCTATTGCTGACCTATCCGTCTTGCAAACAACACAGAACAACCTGGAGCATCTCGGTTCTCAGTGACATGTTAAGGAGGCCGGTTGCGGTGGCTGGCTTTTTGAGCGCGGTGTGGTCCCCTTCTAGGGTAGCCAGGGGATGAGAAGAGTATATATATATATATATATATATATATATATATATATATATATATTATATATATATATATATATATATAGTGATGTATGTGACATCCGCATCCGCATCCGCATACGCATAACATTCGCATAAGATTGCATTGAATTTGACATTCGCATCCGCAGTTCATGATTTTAAAATATCCGCATGAGCAACGCATCTGCATCAGCATCCGCAATTATTATAATGCAGATGTATAAAATATTTAAAGTTATTAATTTGTTGTCTAATGTTTGATTAATTTTTTGGATAGCATGAATAAGAAAATAATATTTTTCATATATATATATATATATATATATATATATATATATATATATATATATATATATATATATATATATATATATATATATATATATATATATATATATATATATATATATATATATATAAAATCTTCCTTTCCTTCTCTTTTTATTCACTCTGATGGTTCTGCTGCTTCCATTCCAACTAAAAAGGCTAATAATCTCTTTGGTCTCCTGTTCTCCTCTAATTCAACCTTGAATGACTCCGGCAATTTTCCTCCTACTTCTTCACTGCTTTGAAATGTTCTCCTCCTTTGAGTTTCCTTATTCTCTTTTCTTACTTATATTTAGCTTTCTTTTTAATTGTTTCATTTCGGCAGTTGTTGATGGAGCGACTTCTTCTTCATTTCATTTCAATAGTGGAGTTCCGCAAGGTTCTGACTTGTCCTTACTCTATTCCTACTTTTCCATAATAATTTTCTTAGCTGCTCATCTAACACTATCCTTTCATATGCCGATGACTCGAACCTCTATTCTTCTACTCATTTTAAATCTGCTCCCTCCTTTGCATCTAGATTTGCCTCTCGTCTTCATCTTCCGATTCCATTCTTGGTGATCTGAATTGAATTTCCCAGTGGGGTTGTCTCAACCTTGTGAAATTCAACTCTTTAAAAACTCAACTTCTTGAAATCAACCTCTCAATGACACCTCCTAACTTTTCAATTTCTTTCTATGATTCTCCCGTCTCTCCTTTGGCAATATAAACATAATTGGCCTTCACATAAACAAAAAAATGTCTTGGAAACCTCACATCACAATGGTTGTTAGGGTTGCCTCAAAGATGCTGGGAATTCTGTTTCCCAGCGAGAAATTTTTAATTCTTCGCAGTTGCTCTAATTATACAAGGGCCTCATCCGCCCTTGTATGGAGTACTGCTCTCACATCTGGGGTGCATCAGTTTTCCCTCGTCTTTTATTTAGGGTTCAGATAAAAGCTAAAAGGGTTGAGTCAAAGGCTAAAAGACATGAATTGTTCCACTATTTCTAATTCACTTGAAGCTTTATCTTTGCGAAGTGATGCTAGTGCCTTGTCTCTTTTCTATAGGTACTACAGCGGCAAATGTTCGAGAGAACTATCCGTTCGTATTCCTCCGCCTTTACGACAGCCGCGTATCACAAGCGGTGCATTGCCTGCACATAAATTTTGTGCGGATATACGCAACTCCAGGCTTGTGAAATGTGATGCCTCCTTCTTTCCTGCCACCTCTGTTTTATGGAATTCTTTTTCATCTTCTGTGTTTCCTTTCGAATTTAATTTCAATTATTTTAAAGCCCACGTCTGTGCTCACCTACGAAACTTGTATTAGGTGGGATTTGTAGGGTTTTTCTTATTCTCTTATCGATCTAACACCCCCTCCTTGAATAGAGCTCTGCCCGTTGACGTTAGTGATGTGCATATATATATATATATATATATATATATATATATATATATATATATATATATATATATATATATATATATATATATATATATATATATATATATATATATATATTATATATATATATATATATATATTTATAATATTATATAATAATTATTATATATATATATATATATATATATATATATATATATATATATATATATATATATATATATATATATATATATATATATATATATATATATATATATATATATATATATATATATATATATATATATATATATATATATATATATATATATATATATATATATATATATATATATATATATATATATATATATATATATATATATATATATATATATATATATATATATATATATATATATATATATATATATATATATATATATATATATATATATATATATATATATATATATATATATATATATATATATATATATATATATATATATATATATATATATATATATATATATATATATATATATATATATATATATATAGTATATATAGCTCTCCCGAAGCAATGAGATTACCCCCTGTTGGGTAAACGGGGTGTTAAAGGTACTCCGATCTCATCCCGGTGCCCAATGGTTCGCTCCCTTTCGCGCAAACCTTTTATCTACAAGGAGTAGGCTCTCCTTTACATACATAAAACATTTCTAACACATCTTAAAAAAAAAAAAAAATCAATAATGGCGTCAACTTCGGTAGCCTCGGAGAAGCCACGGGGGGCGGCTTCCAAAAATAGCCCCTCATCCGCCCCTTCTCCCATCACCTCTTGGGAGTTGGTGGCCTCCGGTGATGGGGTTGGTGCCACCAGGACACAGCTGCCGGCTTGTCCAGATGGACGGTCTATTTTTTTCATTAATTTCTGCAACATTCGCGGTCTTCACTCTAATTTCCACTTTGTTGAACATCACCTCTCTTCTTCTAGACCTCACCTCTTATTCTTGACCGAAACTCAGATGTTTGAGCGTTCTGATAGCAAACCCTATTCTGTTTCCTCCTACTGTCTCTATCCTCAATTTTCAGCCAAAGGCGGTTGTTGTGCATACGTGTGCAACGATGTCGTTTGTTCTCGTGTCTCTAATTTTTAGTCTTCCAAATTTTCAACCTTATGGCTTAGGCTCTCTTGCCATTCTACAACTAAATTCATTTGTTCAGTTTATTTATCTCCTAATTCTACTGACTATCCTAAATTCTTCGACTATTTAAACTCCAAAATAGAGCACATTCTCTCTTCTTCTCCTTTCTCTGAAATCATCATATTAGGTGATTTCAATGTTCACCACCGTCAATGGCTTTCTTCTAGTTCTCATGATACAGCTGGTGAACGTGCCTTCCTTTTCGCTATCCAAAACGACCTTGAGCAGTTGGTGCAGATCCCTACTCGTATCCCTGATCGTCTTGGAGATGAACCCAACATTCTAGACCTTTTCATAACTTCTAATCCTTCTCCTTATACTGTTAAACTCTTTCCTCCTCTGGGTTCCTCCGATCACCTTCTTATCTCTGCATCCTCTTCTATCTCTTCAAGTCTTCCGCAGGAAAGACCCCCTTCTACGGAAAGGAAACGTTTGTGGCACTTCGGTGCCACAAGCTGGTCGGACTTGCGGTAGTACTTCTTCGATTTCCCGTGGAATGATTATTGCTTCCGTGGGAGGGGTCCCTCGGAGTGTGCAGAACGCATTACCGAGGTGATTCTCTCTGGCATGGAAGCATTCATTCCATATTCTTTCCCTTCTACTAAACCTAACAAACCTTGGTTTAACTCTGCTTGTTCTCGTGCTATCCGCCGCAGGGATGCTGCCTTCAGGGATTACCGTCGTCTTCAAACTCCAGAAACTCACGCTACTTATATTTCATCCCGGAATCGTGCAAAATCTATCCTTCGTAACACTAAAAACTCATTTCTCCGTAGAAAATGCAATAATCTTTCTGGTTCCTCTTCTTCACGTTCTTTGTGGTATTTTGCAAAACATGTCAACTCTAACTTTGCTTCTTCCTCTTTCCCTCATTTAATATCTTCCGACGGCACAACTGCTGTTTTACCTTCTTCTAAAGCTGAACTCTTTGCTCAAACTTTTGCCTCTAATTCAACCTTAGACGATTCCGGAGCTATTCCTCCTCCTTCAACCCCCTCTAACTCAATTATGCCTACAATTAGAATTTCTTCTAAAGATGTCATTTCTGCTCTCTCTGAGCTTAATACTAAGAAGGCGTACGGTCCTGATGGTATTCCTCCTGTGGTTCTCAAAACTTGTGCTTCCGAGCTTGCACCCTGCCTCGGTAAACTATTTCGTCTTTGTCTCTCTACTTCAACCTTCCCTTCTTGCTGGAAACGTGCGCTCATTCAACCTGTGCCGAAGAAGGGGGGACCCCTCTCAACCCTCCAACTAACCGTCCTATTTCTTTGACATCCGTTCTCTCTAAAGTTTTCGAATCTATCCTTAACAGGAAGATTTGGAAACTTCTCAATTCTTCAAATCTTATCTCTTGGATCGCCAGTATGGCTTTCGTAAGAACTCTACGGGATCTTCTTTCCCTTCTCTCTGACTCTTGGTCCTCCGCTATTCGGCATTTCGGTGAATCTTTTGCTGTCGCGCTGGACATATCGAAAGCCTTCGATAGAGTCTGGCACAAAGCTTTGATTTCTAAACTTCCCTCTTTCGGTATCTATCCTTCTCTCTGTGATCTTCTCTCTCATTTCCTTTCTGGTCGTTCTATAGCAACTGTTGTAGACGGCCACCGTTCATCCTTTAAATCTATTAACAGTGGTGTTCCTCAGGGTTCTGTCCTATCACCAACACTTTTTCTACTTTTCATTAATGACCTTCTCTCTATCACCTCATCTCCTATCCACTCCTATGCTGAGGACTCTACCCTTCATTATTCTTTCCAGTTTGAAAAACGTCCCCCCAACAGCAGTTGATAAGTTGATAGACTCGAGAAGGGTAGCCTTGGAGCAACTAATCTCTAATCTTTCACTTATTTCAAATTGGGGCAGAGAAAACATGGTTGTTTTCAATGCCTCAAAAACTCAATTCCTTCATCTCTCCACTCGACACAATCTTCCACACAACTATGATATCTTCTTCGAAAACACACAACTCAAGCCTTCACCTGTTCTTAATATTCTTGGTGTTTCTTTTTCTCGTGATCTTTCTTGGAAAGATCACATTACTTCTCTTTCTAAACAAGCTTCTAAGAGGTTGGGTGTTCTGAGGCGCCTTCAGAATTACTTCACGTCACCCCAGTTGCTTGCTCTGTATAGCGGTGTTGTTCGCCCCTGCATGGAGTATGCTTCGCACATCTAGGGTGGTTCCACACATACAACTCTCCTAGAGAAGGTGGAGTCAAGGGCATTTCGTCTCATCAACTCTCCTGCTCTTACTAACTCTCTACAATCTCTTTCTGCTCGTCGAATTGTTGCGTCACTCTCTCTTTACTATCGCTATTACAACGGACACTGCTCTTCTGAACTCTCTCGTTGCATACCTCCTCCATTGAGAAGAGCTCGTGCGACACGCTTTTTACACATTCTCATCCTTTTTCTGTCCAACTCTCCGACCCCAGACTTAACCGCTATGCTCAATCTTAAATATACTCTACTGGTAAAGTCTGGAACACACTCCCTTTATCTGTTTTCCCAACTTCCTTTGACTTGCATACTTTCAAACGCCATGTATCTGGACACGTCGGCCACCATCGACCATGATAATAGATCTTTTCCAACTCCGATGGAATTTGGTAGGTAATGGTGATGTCATCGGATATGATGTGATGAGAATATGTAGGGGACTCAAGGGGAAAGTTGTGGGAGTATAGAGACTCCAGTGTGAGTCAAGGGTGCACTGGAGACCTTCTGAGAAGATAAAACGATATATATATATATATATATATATATATATATATATATATATATATATATATATATATATATATATATATATATATATATATATATATATATATATATATATATATAATTAAAAATACTTTTTGCATTTTAAATAGACTTGGATTCCCATCTGGTTTTCTCCTAATGTTTTAATCCATATAAAAAGGAAAAGTTTTACTCTTAGATTAGCTAATTTTAAACCTTGAAATTTTGGTTATTTAATAAAGATGTTTTTGCTCGTTTTTATATTTCGTAATGGCAAAGGAGGGTTGATCCTTAGAATTGTCTTCTTCCTCTCAGGCGAGTAAGATTTATTTGCTATCATGTGTATGTGACAAATTTTACAATGCAGAGATTCTTAAATACTTAAATTAAGGGTAAGGATTAATCAGCATAAATACTATGTTCACACTTGTTACTTGAAAAATGCCATATTTTATTTCATTTCAAGTTTTAAGAGTCATATAGATTGGTTTGAAACTGCTTTTAATTTTAGAAGTAACGGTAATAAAAGTTAATTACAATTTGTAGAGAGCATCACCATTTGTTATTTGACGATCTTAAAAGCGCTATTGATGTATATTCAATTGATTTGTGAGTAGAGGAAGTGTCATCTTTTTGGATTTTAGTTTAATTAAAATGAGGATCTAGAATTTTGAGGTTGAAACATTGTCAAATATTATATTTTCCGTGGTTTTAATGTTTTACAAATAAATTAACAGAATTTATTTTACTATTTTATCTCTTATATATATATATATATATATATATATATATATATATATATATATATATATATATATATATATATATATATATATATATATATATATATATATATATATATATATATATATATATATATATATATATATATATATATATATATATATATATATATATATATATATATATATATATATATATATATATATATATATATATATATATATATATATATATATATATATATATATATATATATATATATATATATATATATATATATATATATATATATATATATATATATGAGATATAGAGAGAGAGAGAGAGAGAGAGAAGAGAGAGAGAGAGAGAGAGAGAGAGAGAGAGAGAGAGAGAGAGAGAGAGAGAGAGAGAGAGAGAGAGAGAGAGAGAGAGAGAGAGAGAGAGAGAGAGAGAGAGTCTTTAAATTATATTACAAGAGATGAGAGGTAAATTTTGTTCTTAATTATCGGTGAGTATTTTTGTTTTCACCTTCGAAAAATATTTTAATCAATCTGGCTTGATTAAAAATCGGAGTTTCCTCCTCAGATTTATCCAAAATTTAGCCTCAACATTGATTAATTTATATATATATATATATATATATATATATATATATATATATATATATATATATATATATATATATATATATATATATATATATATATATATATATATATATATATATATATATATATATATATATATATATATATATATATGCCGTCACTGTGATCATATTTTTAAGATCACAATATCATAGGAAAACTTGTGGGGGGGGGGGAATTAAAATTAACATAAATTTAACATTTTATTGGACAGAAATTAATTAACGTTTAATAAAAAATATTTTTCATTAAATTGACACCAGTAATGCGGGTGGGATAAATAAAATTTATAAATTTCATTAGCGTTAATTTTTTATTCATATTTATTATTATTATTATTATTATTATTATTATTATTATTATTATTATTATTATTATTATTATTATTATTAGTTTTTACAAATTGTACGAGCAAGACCTTAAGAAACTATATATAAGCTGTCTAATATCTATAAATATAAACTCATTCCAAAAAGTTTATTATTGTTATCTTGTTGCACAGAATTATTTAGTACTGCAAAGATGGACAAAGAAAAAGAATGAGTTAGAATAGAAAACTTAATTAAGAGTTCAACTGTTTCGCAATCATCACAGTAATAATTTTTTTTCAATACAATTCACTAACATTTAAATGCTTAATTTCTGTCTCTATTTTCTTAAATTCTAATTACAGAAATTAATTTTATTTATTTTATTGGACAGAAATTAATTAACGTTTAATAAATGATATTTTTCATTAAATTGACACCAGTAATGCGGGTGGGATAAATAAAATTTGTAATTTCGAATTTTATGAGTTGAGAGTTGGGACGCTAAAAAAAATGCCTCTTTTCAATATTTATACTAATAATTATAATAATAAATATTAAATTAAGACACAGTTACGTAAAATACTTTTAAACATAACAAAAATGTTTACTAGTTTTCTTTAGAATTTAAAATTTAAATACAGTGAATTGGTTCCATCAGTTTTATTCTTCTTCATTTTTATTTAAAACAATTAAAATAGCTTGTACTTTTAATTATTTTAATTTAAATAATTTACTTAAATATCTAAAAAAATTTACTATATTTAATTATTATAACTACTTACGCGAATATGCTTACTAAAAAAAAAAAAAAAAAAAAAAAAAAAAAAAAAAAAAAAAAAAAAAAAAAAAAAGGAAAAAAGATGATTTCCTTGATTTTTTTTATTTTCTTTTATTTGATTCATTTGCGATAATTTTTTTTTTAAAAAATCGCCAAAATTAACTGCAACACTTCAAGAAATTAGAATTTAATTAATCATAAAGAAATTAAATTCTAATTTATCATATTATGAGATCAGAATAAGCAGCCTACATAAAACGCTTCATATAAATTGTTGAAATAATTTTCTGATCGATTATTTTAACAATTGTGATATTAAACCCTACTTCGTTTTCCTCTTTCAGTATCAAATAAACAGTTTGCAAAAGTTCTTTTGCCATTGCATTTTCCTCTAACAAATGAGCATTTAAAGGTTATAGAATTTCTTCTAAAATTATGGATTTACACTTCAGTGTGAGGCGCAGGTTAATAATCAACTCCTTTATTGAAAAATTTAACAAGGTAGAAAACACTGCAGGAAAAGATGCATTGCCACTGTACATTTATGCTGATTCAAAATATAATTTATTAAATTTCAATAATAATGGAGTTCTTTGTTAGAATCATGAGTATTTTGTGGCAAGATTTCAGTTGGGTGACGCATTGGTGAGTTGTAGTACAAAAATACTGGAGGAGTGCAATGTGGTGCAATGTTTTTTTTTTTTTTACTTTGCTGTGAAGCAGTGTGAAAAGACGTGTGGTGTGTGCGCTTAGGCTTATTAACTACATAACTTTTTGTGAGTTGAAGAAGGGCAGAGGAAAGACCCCTTTTTTCTGGGAAAATTTAAATATATATATATATATATATATATATATATATATATATATATATATATATATATATATATATATATATATATATATATATATAATATATATATATATATATATATATATATATTATATTTTTTTTATTTTTTTTATTTCACCTCTGGTGGGCAAAGGCCAGAGGCCTACTAAAATTCCACCAGAGTTTGGGAGGAAGACGGGATCCTGGTCAAATTAAAGGCCAACGTGACCTGATACACAACGTTTAAAAGTGTGTAAGTCATAGGAAGTTGGGAAAATAGATGAAGGAAGTGTGTTCCAGACTTTACCAGTAGAGTACATGTAGGATAGAGCATAGCGTTTAAGTCTGGGGTCAGAGAGTTGGACAGAGAAAGGATGAGACTGTGTAGAAAGTCGCGTCGCACGAGCCCTTCTAAGTGGAGGAGGTATGCGACGAGAGAGTTCAGAAGAGCAGTGTCCATTGTAATAGCGATAGTATAGAGAGAGTGACGCAACAATTCGACCGGCAGAAAGAGACTGGAGAGAATTAGTGAGAGCAGGAGAGTTGATAAGACGAAAAGCCCTAGACTCCACTTTCTCATAGAGAGCTTTATGTGTGGAACCACCCCAGATGTGTGACGCATACTCCACACAGGGGCGAACAACACCCCTACACATAGCAAGCAACTGGAGTGGATTGAAGAAATACTGAAGGCGCCTCAGAACACCTAACCTCTTAGAAGCTTGTTTAGAAAAAAAGGTAATGGGATCTTTACAAGAAAGATCACGAGAAAAAGAAACACCAAAAATATTAAAAACAGATGAAGGTCTGAGTTGAGTGTTTTCGAAGAAGATATCATAGTTGTGTGGAATATTGTGTCGTGCAGAGAGATAGAGAAATTGAGTTTTGGTGACGTTGAAAACAACTATGTTCTCTCTGTCCCAATTTGAAATACGAGATAGATCAGAGGTCAGCTGCTCCAAGGCAACCTTCCTTTCGCTAGTAACTATTGCTGGGAGGGGCGCCTTTCAAATTGAAAAGAGTAATGAAGGGTTGAGTCATCAGCATAGGAGTGGATAAGAGATGAAGTAACAGATAGTTGGTTATTAATGAAAAGTCGAAAAAGTGTTGGGGATAGGACAGATCTATGAGGAACACCACTATTAATAGATTTAAAGGAAGAGCGGTAGCCGTCTACAACTGTTTCTATAGAACGACCGGAAAGGAAATCAGAGAGAAGGTCACAGAGAGAAGGATAGATTCCGAAAGAGGGAAGTTTGGAAATCAAAGCTTTGTGCCAGACTCTATCGAAAGCTTTCGATATGTCTAGCGCAACAGCAAAAGATTCACCGAAATGCCGAAGAGCTGAAAACTAAGAGTCAGAGAAAGGGAAAGGAGATCACCAGTAGAGCATTTCTTATGAAAGCGTTTGGCGATCAGAGATAAGATTATAAGGATTGAGATGTTTCCAAATCTTCCTGTTAAGGATAGAATCGAAAACTTTAGAAAGAACGGAGGTTAAAGAAATGGGACGATAGTTAGAGGGTTGAGAGGGGTCCCCCTTCTTCGGCACAGGCTGAATGAGCGCACGTTTCCAGAAAGAAGGGAAGGTTGAAGTAGAGAGTCTAAAACGAAATAGTTTACCAAGGCACTATGTAAGCTCGGAAGCATATGTTTTGGGAACCACATTAGGAATACCATCAGGACCATACGACTTCTTAGTGTTAAGCTGAGAGAGAGAGCAGAAGTGACGTCTTTAAAAGAAATTATAATTTTAGGCATAAATGAGTTAGAGGAGGTTGAAGGAGTAGGAACAGCTCCGGAAACGTTTAAGGTTGAATTAGAAGCAAAAGTTTGAGCGAAAAGTTCAGCTTTAGAGGAAGGTAAAACGGCAGTTGTACCGTCAGAAGATACTAGAGGAGGGGAAGAGGAGGAAGCAGAGTTAGAGTTGACATTTTTTGGAAAATGCTAGAAAGAGCGTGAGGAAGTAGAACCAGAAAGATTATTGCATTTTAAACGGAGAAAGGAGTTTTTAGTGTTATCGAGAATAAATTTTGTACGATTCTGGGATGAAATATAAGTTGCATGAGGTACTGGAGTTTGAGGACGACGGTTGCCCTGGAGGCAGCATCCCTGCGGCGGAGAGCACGAGAACAAGTAGAGTTAAACTTAGGGTTGTTAGGTTTGGTGGAAGGGAAAGAATATTGAATGTAAGGCTCCATGCCAGAGAGAATCACCTCGGTTATGCGCTCTGCACACTCAGAGGGACCCCTCTCACGGAAACAGTAATCATTCCATGGAAAATCAGAGAATTACAACCGCAAGTCAGATCAGTTAGTGGTACCGAAATGCCAGAAACGTTTCCTCGCCGAAGGAGGGGGCCGTTTTTGCGGAAAACTTGAAGAGACAGGACAAGATACACTTCTCCCTATACTCCCCCAATCCATAGCCTCCTTTGTATATATATATATATATATATATATATATATATATATATATATATATATATATATATATATATATATATATATATATATATATATATATATATATTGCTTGGAAGGGGATAGGAGATGAAGAAACAGAAATGAAAATCAGAAAAAACGTTGGGGATAAGACAGATCCTTGAGGAACACCCCTATTAATAGATTTAAAGGATGATCGGTGGCCGTCTATAACAGCAGCTATAGAACGACCAGAAAGGAAATCAGAAAGAAGACAACAGAAAGAAAGATAGATTCCGAAATAGGTAAGTTTGTAAATCGAAGCTTTAATTGTACCAGACTCTATCGAAAGCCTTCGATAAGTCCAGCGCGACAGTAATATATATATATATATATATATATATATATATATATATATATATATATATATATATATATATATATATATATATATATATATATATATATTTACCACTCTCAACCCTCTAACTACCGCCCCATTTCTTTGACCTCCGTTCTTTCTAAAGTTTTTGGATCTATCCTTAATAGGAAGATTTTTAAATATCTCCATTCTTAAAATATTATCTCTGATCGTCAGTATGGCTTTCAAAAGAAACACTCTACTGGTGATCTCCTTTCCCTTTCTCTGACTCCTGGTCCTCCACTCTTCGGCATTTCGGTGAATCTTTTGCTGTGGCGCTGGACATATCGAAAGCCTTCGATAGTGGTGTTCTTCAGGGTTCTGTCCTATCTCCAACATTTTTTCTGTTTTTCATTAATGACCTTCTTTCTATTATCTCATCTCCTATCCACTCCTATGCTGATTACTCCACCCTTCATTACTCCTTCCAGTTTGAAAAAAAGCACAGGAGGAGGGTGTGCTGTTGACAGAGTACAGGAATGAATTTAAAAGATTGGTGAAGACGTGAGTGTTTGGATAGATGTGGTCTGTGTTAGACACCACCCCACGATTGTGTGAAAGGTTGTAGGTATAATTATATATATATATATATATATATATATATATATATATATATATATATATATATATATATATATATATATATATATATATATCCTCAGGTGGGCAAAGACCAGAGGCTTATCAATATCCACCGGAGTTGGGAAAGTATCATATCCTAGTCGTTAAAGGCGAAGAACATCGAGGACAGATGTAGGTTTGAGTCTAGTGTTTTTGAAGAAGATGTCATAGCTATGTGGAAGGAAGTTTGTGTTGAGCAGAAAGATAAAGGAATTGAGTTTTTGAGGCACTGAAAACGACCGTGTTTTCTCTGCCCCAATTTGAAATACGAGAAAGATCAGAGCTCAGTTGCTCCAATGCCACCTTTCTTGCAACAATTAACTGCTGAGAGAGCGAAGTTTAGAAATCAAAGCTTTGTGCCAGACAATATCGAAGGCTTTCGATATGTCTAGTGCCACAGCGAAAGATTTACCGAAACACCGAAAGCGGACCAAGAGTCAGAAAGAAGGGGAAAAAAGATCAACAGTAGAGCGTTCTTTACGAAAGCCGTATTGACGATCAGAGATAAGATTAAAAGAATTGAGGTTTTTCCAAATCTTCCTGTTAAGGATAGATTTGAATATTTTAGAAAGAACTGAGGTTAAAGAAATGGAACGACGGTTAGATGGTTGAGAGGGGTCTTCCTTCTTCGGCACAGGTTGATTGAACGTACTTTTCCAACAAGAAGGAAAGGTTGAAATAGAAGGACAGATACGAAATAGTTTACCAATTGAGGGTGCAAACTCAGAAGAGCAAGGTTTCGAAGTGAAAGTAGTAATGAATGGTGAAGTTATCAGCATAGGAGTGAATAGGTGATGAAATAGAGAGAAGGTCATTTATGAAAATTTGGAAAAGAGTTGAAGAAAGGACAAATCCTTGAGGAACACCACTATTTATAGATTTAAAGGAAGAGCGATGGCCGTCCACAACAGCTGATATAGAACGACCAGAAAGGAAATTAGAGAGAAGATCACGGAGAGAAGGGTAGATTCCCCCGAAAGAGGGAAGTTTAGAAATCGAGGCTTTGTGCCAGACTCTATCGAAGGCTTTCGATATTTCTAGTGCCACAGATTCATCGAAATACCGAAGATCGAAGGACCAAGAGTCAGAAAGAAGGGGAAAAAAGATCACCAGTAGAGCTTTCTTTACGAAAACTGTACTGACGCAGAGATAAGATTAAAAGAATTAAGGTGTTCCCAAATCTCCTGTTAAGGATAGATTCGAAAATTTTAGAAAGAATGGAGGTTAAATAAATAGAACGATAGTTAGAGGGTTTAGAGGGTCCCTCTTCTTCGATACAGGTTGATTGAGCACACATTTTCAGCAAGAAGTTAAGATTGAAGTAGAAAGACAGATACGAAATAGTTTACCAATTGAGGGTACAAGCACAGAAACACAAGTTTTGAGAACCACAGGAAGAATACCATCAGGACCATACGCCTTCATAGTGTTAATCTCAGAGAGAGCAGGAATGACATCTTTTAAAGAAATTTCAATATTAAGCATAAATGAGTTGGAGGGGGTTGAAGGATGAGGAATAGCTTCGGAATCGTCTAAAGTAGAGTTAGAGGCAAAGGTTTGAGCGAATAGTTCAGATTTTGTAGGTGGTAAAACGGCAGTTGTGCAGTCAAATGAAACAAGGGGGAAAATAGGAGGAAAGAAAGTGAGAGTTGACATTTTTTAGAAAATGCCAGAAAGGCGAGAGGAAAAGGAACCAGATAGATCATTGCATTTACGACAAAGAAAAGAGTTTATAGTGTTATAAAGAATAGATTTTGCACGATAACGGGATGAAATGTAAGTTGAATGAGTTTCAATATCCTTGAAGGCAACATCCTTGCGGCGGATAGCACGAGAACAAGTAGAGTTAAATCAAGATTTTTAGGTTTAGTAGAAGAGAAAGAATATGAAATGTGCACCTCCATGCTAGAGTGAATCACTTCGGTTATTCTGCTCAGCACACTTCGAGCCCCCCCCCCCCCCACGGAAGCAGTAATCATTTCATGGCAAATCAGAAAAGTAAAACCGCAAATCAGACCAGTTAGTGGCACCGAAATACCAGAACCGTCTCCTCGCCGAAGGAGGGGGTCGTTCTTGGTGAAGACTTGATGAGACAGGACAAGAAACAGAGATAAAAAGGTAATCGGATAAACTCAGAGGAGGAAAGAGTTTAACAGTATAAGGAGAAGGATAAGAGGTTAAGAAAAGATAAAATATGTTGGGTTCATCACCAAGACGGTCAGGGATACGGGTAGGGAGTTGCACCAACTGCTCAAGGTTGTTTTGGATAGAAAAGTTAAAGAAATGGAACCACGGTTAGAGGGTTGAACGCTAACTCCCAAGAGATGATGGGGTGAGGGGTGGATGGAGGCACTCTGGATCATGAGAACTAAATGAAAGCCTTTGGCGATGGTGAACAGTGAAATCACCTAAAATGATGATTTCGGAGAAAGGTAAAGAAGAAAGAATGTGCACTATTTTGTAGTTTAAATAGCAGAATAATTTTTTATAGTCAGAAGAATTAGGAGATAAATAGACAGAACAAATAAATTTTGTTGAAGAATTACAAGAGAGCTTAAGCCATAAGGTAGAGAATTCAGAAGACTTCATATTAGAGACACGAGAGCAAACAACATCCTTCCTTACATATGCGAAACATCTGCCCTTGGCTGAAAATTGAGGATAGAGACAGTAGGAGGTAGCAGAATAAGGTTTGCTGTCAGCGCACTGAAGGACCTGGTTAAGAACAAGAGATAAGGTTTAGAAGAAGAGAGATGATGCTCGAGAACGTGGAAATTAGAAAAAGACCGCAAATTTTGCAAAACTAAATAAAAAATTTATATATATATATATATATATATATATATATATATATATATATATATATATATATATATATATATATATATATATATATATATATATATATATATATATATATATATATATATATATATATATATATATATATATATATATATATATATATATATATATATATATATATATAATATATATATATATATATATATATATATATATATATATATATATATATATATATATATATATATATATATATATATATATATATATATATATATATATATATATATATATATATATATATATATATATATATATATATATATATATAATAGTCGGAAGTGAGTTTTTAGCGGTACCATCCCCATCATCGGAGGTCACCAACTCCGAAGTGATGATGGGGTGAGGGGTGGATGGAAGCACACCTAGGATGAAGCCCCTCCAGGCTGATTTATTTTTCGCCATTTTAAATATTCTAGAAGGTAATGTATGAGTTAATTCTTGTAAATTTGTGGGAACATGTAAAGAAATAGAGTGGAGAGGTAAAGAAAGCATAGACACTCCAATATGAGACGAAGATATGCTAGAGATTCACTGAGAAGATGAAACGTGAAATGGAATGAACCAAAGGGCAACGGAGTGAATCGGAATGGTCTAGCCCATTCTATCATTCCGCGAGTTACGCTCAGTGGTGGTACTTTCAGCACTTCGGACTGCATTTCGTCCTCCTTCTACATATATATATATATATATATATATATATATATATATATATATATATATATATATATATATATATATATATATATATATATATATATATATATATATATATATATATATATATATATATATATATATATATATATATATATATATATATATATATATATATATATATATATATATATATATATATATATATATAATATATATATATATATATATATATATATATATATATATATATATATATATATATATTAGTTTGTTTCGCAGAAACAATCCATTACTCGAAGAACGACTTAAGAAATTGTTGTCCTTATTTTATATTAATCGTTTTTTTCCTAACAAAATAAAAATTCTTCTTTTTCTTTTATGTATTTTTTTTCGGGAGTTTGGAAAAAAATAAATTAATAGAAATAGAACCAAATAAATATATAAAATATTTTAATTATTATTTTTATTTTGTATTTAACTATTAAATTTTATACATGAAACGTAATGTGTAAACTGATTTATTTTAATTTAAATTTCCAAGTTGAATACAGTATATATATATATATATATATATATATATATATATATATATATATATATATATATTATATATATATATATATATATATATATATATATATATATATATATATATATATATATATATATATATATATATATATATATATAATATATATATATATATATATATATATATATATAATATATATATATATATATATATATATATATATATATATATATATATATATATATATATATATATATATATATATATATATATATATATATATATAACCAGTTTTTTTTTTGTCTTCCCATGTACGACTGCAGGAATTTTCCTGCAGTTGACGCCACCCTGCATTATGCGGGATACGGTGTGATGTATAAAATATATATATATATATATATATATATATATATATATATATATATATATATATATATATATATATATATATATATATATATAATATATATATATATATATATATATATATATATATATATATATATATATATATATATATATATATATATATATATATATATATATATATATAATATATATATATATATATATATATATATATATATATATATATATATATATATATATATATATATATATATATATATATATATATATATATATATATATATATATATATATATATATATATATATATATATATATATATATATATATATATATATATATATATATATATATATATATATATATATATATATATATATATATATATATATATATATATATATATATATATACTAGTGATGGCATCCTCATTGATGAGGATGCTTCGCATCCGCGAAGCATCCTCATAAAAATTAACATCCGCATCCGCGCATCCTCAAAAATTAACATCCGCATCCGCACTTTCGAAAATTCAACATCCGCATCCGCATCCGCATCCACACTTCTCCAAAATTCGACATCCGCATCTGCAAAATTAGAAAATATGACATCCGATCCATAATTAATATATATATATATATATATATATATATATATATATATATATATATATATATATATATATATATATATATATATATATATATATATATATATATATATATATATATATATATATATATATATATATATATATATATATATATATATATATATATATATATATATATATATATATATATATATATATATATATATATATATATATATATATATATATATATATATATATATATATATATATATATATATATATATATTATATATTCTAAAGAAGTCTTTTCTGCTCCCTCAAAACTTAACACTAGGAAGGCGTACGGTCCTAATGGTATCCTTCCTGTAGTTCTCAAAACTTATGCTTCAGAGCTTGCACCCTTCCTTGGTAAACTATTTCGTTTATTTCTTTCTACTTCAACCTTCCCTTCTTACTGGAAACGTGCGCTCATTCAGCCTGTGCCGAAAATGGGGACCCCTCTCAACCCTCTAACTATCGTCTCAAATTTCTTTAACCAACATTGCTATGAACAATTCACAATGAAAGAATTAAGGGAGATGTATAAATGGAAGAAGGGTGTAATTGATAGAGAGGAGGAGGGTGTGCCAAAACGGTTTGGACTTACGTGTAGAATGAATGAGGACAGAATGGTGGGCAAGGTACTTAGATCCGATGTGGATATAGGTGGGGGGAAGGGAAGGCCAAAGTGGAGATGGATGGGTGGAGTGAGAGAGATTTTGATGGAAGTAATTTGAGTTTAGAAGAGGGTATAAGATTTGTGGAGACAAAGAGAGATGGAGGGCGGTGGTGAAAGGGGTTGAAAGGTAAGAATATGTATGTTTGTAAGGAAATTGTGGCTGGCACCACCCCACGAATGTGGGATAGGTGATAATGAAATATATATATATATATATATATATATATATATATATATATATATATATATATATATATATATATATATATATATATATATATATATATATATATATATATATATATATATATATATATATATATATATATATATATATATATATATATATATATATATATATATATATATATATATATATATATATATATATATATATATATATATATATATATATATATATATATATATATATATATATATATATATATATATATATATATATATATATATATATATATATATATATATATATATATATATATATATATATATATATATATATATATATATATATATATATATATATATATATATATATATATATATATATATATATATATATATATATATATATATATATATATATATATATATATATATATATATATATATATATATATATATATATATATATATATATATATATATATATATATATATATATATATGGGACCTTTGGCTCCTGGTTTTCTGGGAACTGGTGCTATTATCTCTTAGGTGGTATTCTCTCGCTGACCGATGTTCCAACGAGTTGGCGTGTGATATCCACCATTTCTCTTTAGGCTTTTGCAACGACTGCCTCGGTTGGAAATGCCACTTCAAGGGAAGAAACACAGCCGAGGGCAAAAGGAACTGCCAAACTGTGGTTTCCTTTAAAGGACAAAGGAGTCAGCAGTTGCTTCTTCTGGAGGAGCTTTTTCTTCTTCAGGAATGGCTGCTTCTTCTTCAGGAACTGTTGCGACTTCTAACTTGTAGATATAGAGAATGTAAAAGTTACTTGTTTAGGAGTCCTTCTAAAATTATCTCAAAATGGGAAGGATTATTTGAAACAATGAAATTGTTTTTCATTTTTAATTATTTTTATCAGAAGCACAAAACAAACTCATTATTAATATTCTTTCATTACAAAGCATCGAATTAATCAATAAAATAATTGTTATAAACAAAAAACAGTTATTATTTACATAAATAAGTTTATTTTAATAAAATACAGGAAAATTGAAATTATGACAATAACTTATATTTATTAATAAAATATATAAATTAATATAATATTTCATACAAAATATGTTTTGTAGAAATGTTGGTCCTTTGAAGTTGGCGTGTAAAATTCTTCTGGAAAAAGCGCGGGAAAAATAACTGAACATTTTCTCGGTTCATAAGGAATTATTATCTAATTTTATTTAATATTTTGTATGTTTTTATATTTATTTTATTGTTATAAATTATTTTATATTATTATCTTTCTATAAAAATACATAATTAATTTATAAATTCACTTTGTTTCACGTAGAAACGTATCATTTTTTATTTTTATTTTAAATTGGTTTACGTTTTAAATTATTATTTTGCTTAAAGAAAATTGTTACCCATTTTATATATAACCTTACTAACCTCACTATATATACACATATATATATATATATATATATATATATATATATATATATATATATATATATATATATATATATATATATATATATATATATATATATATATATATATATATATATATATATATATATATATATATATATATATATATATATATATATATATATATATATATATATATATATATATATATATATATATATAGTGGGGGGAGGACATAGCGCCTTCCGAAGGGACGCAAGTAACCCCCATTGGCCATAAACCACGGAGTGATAGGCTGGGCTAGACCATTCCGTTTCATTCCGTTCCCCTTTGGTTCGTTCCTTTTCGGTTTCACCTTCTCAGATGGTCTCCAGTATACTCTCGCCTCATATTGGAGTTTCTATGCTCCACTACCTCTCCACCCGATTTATTTACACGTTCTCACAAATTTACAAGCGCTTATTTACACTTACATTACCTTTATAAAACAAATCAACAAAAAATGGCGAAACTCAATGCAGCCTCGGAGATGATTCGAGGGACGGCATCCAAAGAATGTCCCTCATCCACTCGTCACCCAATCATCACTTGGGAGTTGGCGGCCTCCGATGAGGGGGATGATGCTGCCAGGACCCCAGGTCCGGCTTGACTCGGAGCACGGTCTTATTTTTGTCATTAATTTCTGCGACATTCGCAGTCTTTTTCTAATTTCCCCTTTGACGAACATCATCTCTCTAAACATTAAAACCTCATCTTTTGTTCTGAATCGAAACTCAGATGCTTGAGTGTGCTGACACCAAACCTTATTCTACTACCTCCTACTGTCTCTATTCTCAATTTTCAGCCAAAGGTGGATGCTGCGCATATGTGCGCAACGATGTTACATGCTCTCGTGTCTTTAATTTGGAGTTTTCTGAATTCTCTACTTTATGGCTTAAACTCTACTACTAAATTTATTTGTTCTGTTTATTTATCTCCTAATTCTACTGACTATAAAGAATTCTTCGACTATCTTAACTCCAAAAAAGAGCACATTCTTTCTTCTTCTCCTTTCTCCGAAATCATCATTTTAGTTGATTTCAATATTCACCACCATCAATGACTTTCATCTAGTTCTCATGATCCAGCTGGTGAACTCGCCTACGACTTTTCTATCCAAAATAACTTAGAGCAGTTAGTGCAACTCCCTACTCGTACCCTTTACCGTCTTGGTGATGAACCCAACATACTTGATCTTTTCCTAACCTCTTATCCTTTTCCTTACACTGTTAAACTCTTTCCCCCTCTGGGTTCATACGATCACTTTCTTATCTTGGTATCTTATTTTGCCTGTTCAAGTCTTCCGCAAGAACGGCCCGCCTTCGGCGAGGAGACCTTTCTGGCACTTCTGTGCTGCTAACTGGTCTGACTTGCGGTTATACTTCACTGATTTTCCATGGAATATGATTACTGCTTTCGTGGGAGAGGTCCCTCGGAGTGTGCAAAGCGCATTACCGCTCTGATGAGATTCCCTGTGTCTGAAGAAGCTATAAATTGAGAGGGAGTTATATTTATAAGAATGAACTGGCGTTGCGGAAATGAATTAAGATGAGATGTAAGTGATCCTAGATACGGAAGTTTTAAGTATATTTTTTTTTGGGGTACAGTTGGAGAATGAAGAGTGGGTCTGAAGATATTAGTGAGTCACTCGTTAGTTAGTACTTTTTTCCACTTGGACTTTGGGAGAAAATTAAAATGGAAAAGTATTTTCATAAATTAAATCTCTGTATTGAATATATATATATATATATATATATATATATATATATATATATATATATATATATATATATATATATATATATATATATATATATATATATATATATATATATATATATATATATATATAATTGGAGATGGATCTCATGTCATATTTTCTCATTTGCGAATGCAGATATAGAATTGAGATGAGATGTGGATGCCATCACTAATATATATATATATATATATATATATATATATATATATATATATATATATATATATATATATATATATATATATATATATATATATATATATATATATATATATATATATATATATATATATATATATATATATATATATATATATATATATATATATATATATATATATATATATATATATATATATATATATATATATATATATATATATATATATATATATATATATATATATATATATATATATATATATATATATATATATAGTACCAGAAGGGTGAAAACAAAGTTAAACATAATTGTTTTAAATGAAAAATCTTCTATTTTGGGGTTAGTTTTCCTTCAACCCATTCTCAAATCTAAAAACAGAATGAACAGAAATAAAAATGATGAAAAATAACAACAAAAAACGAAAATGGTATTGTGAAACTTGCCACATAATATAAATAAATAAATAAAAGAAAATTTTGGTAAAAATTCGACCTCTGGTTTGAAGACTGGAAATTTTTAAGGAATAACAAATAAAACAAAATTGCTATTTAAAATTATTATAAAATGATAATAATAAATTAATTGCAAAATTAAAAAAGTCTCCATTTTAGAAAAAGTTCGAATACGTCATCAAAAGACTTTTAATCAAGAATGAAATGCTTTAATAAAGATTTCTCCAGTTCGATAAAACGTATAAAAAATAAAAAATTATGTATTGCAATAAATGTTGATATAAATTTTTTAGAAATAATAATAATAATAATAATAATAATAATAATAGCTATAATAATAATAATAATAATAATAATAATAATAATAATAATAATAATAATAATAATAATAATAATAATAATAATAATAATAATAATAATAATAATAATAATAATAATAATAATAATAATAATAATAATAATAATAATAATAATAATAATAATAATAATAATAATAATAATAATAATAATAATAATAATAATAATAATAATAATAATAATAATAATAATAATAATAATAATAATAATAATAATAATAATAATATAATAATAATAATTAATAATAATAATAATAATAATATAATAATAATAATAATAATAATAATAATAATAATAATAATAATAATAATAATAATAATAATAATAATAATAATAATAATAATAATAATAATAATAATAATAATAATAGTAATACAAATAATTGCTATAATATAAATTGCAATAATAATAATAATAATAATAATAATAATAATAATAATAATAATAATAATAATAATAATAATATAACAATTATAATAATGAACGGATATTGTATCTGTTTAGGGAATAAGAACGCTTCAGGCTGTTTCCTCCTACACAAAAATGAGTTTGTGCTTCCGAGAATGAAATAAAATCTTTCTCTTAAATGACGCACGTCAACAGATCGAATTCGAACATTTTGATTACATTTACACAATATTTCTTCATTCGAAAAGATTAGTACATTGTTATTTAAAACTATTTTCTCGTACACTCTCCTATTGTTATGTCTAATACTACTGCTACTGTTTCTTTTGAATATATAAATTATTATTATTATTATTATTATTATTATTATTATTATTATTATTATTATTATTATTATTATTATTATTATTATTATTATTATTATTATTATTATTATTATTATTGTTATTATTATTACAGCCTTGTTTATCTGCACTTACTCTATAATTTACCTGTATTAGGATGTTCAAGTGTATACCCACTACAGCCCTTAATAACACTTCATAAAAAAATAAACTCGTATATTGTCTGGATCTTACAATTACTATAAACATATAAGAACACTCTTCAAAAAATTATCCATACTCAAACTACCAGATATGCTTACTCTCACAATGACTACCTACATTTTCAAAGTCGTAAATGGAATGTCAAAAGAACTCATTACATATTTAATAATGAATAACCAGATTGTAAGAAGACCAAGTCTGTGAAGCCCAAACTCACGTACACTAGGTAAAACAAAGTACACTCTAAACAAGTCTCGTAGAGCTATATCGTAAAAAGGCATTGAACAATGGAATAAATTTCCAAATTAAAAATACGAAAATCAGCAACACTTCCCACATTTCGTAAACATGTCAAAGATCACTTGCTTTCAAAGTACTAAAGAAGACACTCATTAGCTAGACTCACCACACTTAATCCAAACTTTGCCAAAACTGCTGTAACTATTATTATTATTATTATTATTATTATTATTATTATTATTATTATTATTATTATTATTATTATTATTATTTATTATAACTTAGATATGATAAATGTAAATTTTTTTTTTCTACTATTATTTTTACGAATAAAGCATATCTTTTTTACTTTCATTATTAGTACGATTAATATTATTATATTGTCATTTTTATTTCAATTATTATTATTATTATTATTATTATTATTATTATTATTATTATTATTATTATTATTATTATTATTATTATTATTATTATTATTATTATTATTATTATTGTATTATTATTATTATTATTATTATTATTATTATTATTATTATTATTATTATTATTATTATTATATTATTATTATTATTATTATTATTATTATCATTATTGTTGTTATTGTTCTTCTTATTCCTATTATTTGCTATCTTCATTATTGTAATAACTATTGGCTTCCATATATTGTAATGTTATATTGTCAGTCATTACTTTTTATTGTTATTTTCATTATTATCTTTAAGGAAGTAATTTAATTTAAGATTATGACTTTAAAAAAAATTAAGAATCCAATGTTTGTTTCTTAGTTATAATAATGACTGATATTAATTTTGCATTAATTTATTGGGCTCAAAGAACGAATTCGTCACCTCAAGAAGCCCATTTCAGTTTTGTATAAATATATATATAAAGCATATTATTTTTGTTTCTACAACTTTTGTAACTGGAAAAATGAAGAAAGATTAAAGATAAAAGTTTATTATTATTATTATTATTATTATTATTATTATTATTATTATTATTATTATTATTATTATTATTATTATTATTATTATTATTATTATTATTATTATTATTATTATTATTATTATTATTATTATTATTATTATTATTATTATTATTATTATTATTATTATTATTATTATTATTATTATTATTATTATTATTATTATTATTTTTAGTAGTAGTAGTAGTAGTAGTAGTAGTAGTAGACAATATTGTGATTACATTAGTATCATTTATTTGTCTTGGTGTATGAGAAGAAAAGAATCTTTGATTAAAATATTTTATGTGCTTTGTAGGAAATAATGATGCTTGCTTTTCATTTTATTACATTCGATTCTCAGTAATAAAAAGAAAAGCCAAAAGATTATAATTTTCTTTTCACATTATGAAATTAGCTTATTAAGAAAGTGCAGATACATTTCCTTTTCAATATATTTATTTACTGTTGTATATCTATTTATTTAATCTATTTACAAATATATATATATATATATATATATATATATATATATATATATATATATATATATATATATATATATATATATATATATATATATATATATATATATATAACAACGATTATTTATTAATTAGGGTTTAAATGGAATTGCTTTTCGATATATTTGAAACTACAAGTTGAAAGTTTAGGTACGATGTGTAGATGCGGTGTTACTAAGGACAGATGAGATGAAAGAAGTTGGAGTTCTGATTGGTCGATCACTGCCAACAATCTTTTATGTAGTAACATAAATGCAAAATATCATTTACCAGCAGTTTTTATTTGCTCTGACGAAGAGTGCTAATGATTGTAAATTTAGAAAAACCTGTTCATTCTTTTTTATCTGCTGAAAAATAATTTATTTTTTTCTTTAACTTTAAAATATTTTGTATCATGATCAAAAAGTAATATCTTTGCGTATTTTACGTAATATCAGAGAAGAGAATTATAGCACGAAACTCGACCTACGTAGTATAGGTATTATGTCACTGTTTATTACTGAAAACTACTTAGTAGAAAATAAGGAAGCGTAAAAATCAAGCACAGTTTGAAACAGCTGTGTCAGAGGGAGAAATGTTAGTTGTGAGAATTTGATAAATTCCAAATAATTACATGGAGGTTATATACACATAATCATTGCTTAACTAGTAGATGCAAAATTTGACTTTAAAAATGTGTGTATGGGTGAATTTACCTGTAAATTTACATAAAATTTATAAATTGCATTCTTAATACACACACAGGCACAGGCTTGTGTTCAGTTTCTTTCTAAGACAAATTGACTATAGAGATAAACTTTTTAAAAGACTAAAGAGTCTGAAGCCGGATTAAGTATACGTGCTATGGAAATGCAACGATTGTATTTTCATAAAAAATAAGTGTATAAAAAAAAACAACAACAATACATAGGTCAGAATATACTCACAAATAATCTTCTTTCTCTTCACATTAGTTACCATACATGGAATTCACAGTTACAGCTTTCTGATTCGAATCCCCTAAATAGGACGTCATGACTTCACCTGTTCAAAGCTTACTGCACATGTCAGCGTTAGCTTAAACATCTTTAACGGCGACAAATTGATATAAATTATTTAAAAATATCTATTAAGAGTAGGCTTCAATTTATAAAATTACTTGAAAAAAACTAAATACAAGAAAAATCACTCCCAATGGAGTAGTTTTTAAAGCAAATTTTATTTTGTTTTCGTTTATTTTTTTAAAAGCAATTTCTTAAAAAAAAAAATGAACTCTAGCACTTGACTGTTCATAAAAAACGACCTAGGCTCCTACAGCAGAAGCTACACTTGAGGCACTCTTCTCTCTTTGAGTCACCAATCCAAGGATGAAGGAATATGTTTCTTATAGAATGTAGGGCCCAACTATATCCAATTAATTATGAACTAAAGTATACAGATCTCTGCGTAATTTGACCCTTGGACGGTTGAGTCTTTGGGAATTTGTAAGGTATATCGTTGAAATAAACTTTTTCAATTACTTTTCAATTACTTATATATTAATTGGTTTATTAATTTCTAACGTATTTTCTGGTTATGTGATGCATCTATTTGCGTTCAACAATATATGGGACTTGGATCAAGTTACTTTAAAAGACGTCTGCTTACCAAACAGAAACAACACCAACAATATCAATAATAACAATACAACAATTATGACATTGAAGAAAAATAACACTGACTAGTTATAGGAAATTCCTAGCAAACAGATAAGGCCAGTCTTTAAATTGATTTCACTGTAAATTAATTTGGACATTTTTAACAGTTTTTTTCAGTACATTGCATGTAAAACGCCAGTTTTGCTGCCATTTTCAGCGACTTCAATCAAGTTTACATTTTTGCCTGACATTTTGTAATTATACTTTTGTAGATTAGTAAAGATAAAAAGAAAACGTTCAACTGGGAAAGAAACCAACATTTCTTTCGCCTTTCTAGCTCCAATGTTAAAACCTTAAAGGGTTCAAATAAATTTTTAATATATATATATATATATATATATATATATATATATATATATATATATATATATATATATATATATATATATATATATATATATATATACTGTTGAGTTGGGACCAAAAATCTCCACTCGGCCTCCATTCCTAATGCCTTAATTCTGGCTCGGCTCATATTTCACAACTATTTTTAAAGTTCAATTCCAGCTTCGAAACTTCTCCAAAGTAAGACATTTGATGATACTTGAATGCAGCTCTTCTCTCACTCCACCATTTAAAATGTTCTTTCATCAAAGAAAAATCAGGAAAAGGTGAAGAATTTATTATTATTATTATTATTATTATTATTATTATTATTATTATTATTATTATTATTATTATTATTATTATTATTATTATTATTATTATGTTGAAAGAGTAGTTGCACAGAGACGTTCATGTAGAAGAGTTATTTCCACTATCTTAAAAATGAAAAATTTAATTGAAATGAAAAAGGTTTTATATCTTTTCAGATTTCAGATTTTGGCAACTATATTAAACAAACATCGGACGATCCGTAGCTTCAAAGAATTATTATATAAAACAATTATTATAAAACAATGTTTTTGTACTCGCTTTTATGAATGTATGTGTATATGTGCTTGCTTCGAGTTTCAGGTTCCGGAGGAATCAGGAAACTTTGATATCATAAGCATCGGTTCTTCTGTGTGAAAAAAAATGAAGAGGAAACTCTAAGAAAACTTGAATATTTTATGATACAAAAATATTACTTTAATATTACTTGAAAAGAAATGTAAAACTCTTTTCTTTAAAGATAAAAGAAACATTTGCATTAACAAGAGCAAAAAATACAAATAAAACATAATAGAAGAGCAGCTGTAGAAGATGATCCATGTTTTTCACCACACCTTCAATGTCTATCTTTATTAGAAAGAAACATCTTCAACCTACGTGAAAATGACTACTTTGGACAACCAGCCATTTCAACCACTTCAACATTATCAAAACCCTACATACCCAGATATATATTTGTCTTTTTACCCTCTTTCCCACTCCCTTATTCAGATCAATTCAAACTTTCAAACCTTTAATGCACTCTCCCCTGAACACATCTTAATTCTAAATACAATACAACACAACAGTTCAACATACACGTTTTTCAAAACACTTATATCAACTGTAATAAGAACTGTCAGACATTCTCAGACTATATATAAGAAAACCATCACCTTTTTAAAGCAGGGATTTTACTTTCCTTAAAAAAGTAATAAAACATTTCAATAATTTGGTGCAAAGAACATTTAAAGCGTTTATTCCCCAAGATCATCGCAAACACTTTAATCCAAATTATTTCCCAGAAATTGTCTTCCTCATTAAGCTACGAAATACACTCAAATAAAAATGAAAACTGATCCAAGTTTAGAACTGACCCAAGAACAGAAAATAGAATAACATATCTTAACAAAACAGAAAATTTACTTGCAGCATCAAAGGAAAATAACTGTCGGCAATTTACCTAATCACTATAGATCATAAAGGAAACACTGCTAAATTGAATCGAATTATAAAAGGAAACAAAATCACTTCTCATACACAATCACCACCAATACATTGAGTAAGCGGTAAGACCATTCATTTATCATCCAGTTTAAAATAATTTTATTGTAATCTTTCCTTTTTCTGATTACTTAATTTATCAAAGAAAGAAATATTCCATTCTCTCTATTTTATTTTTAAATCAGATTTGTAAATGAGAGGAAAAATTCTTTTTGTTTGTCCCGTCAACTTCCAACAAGAAATAAAAAAAAATTACGGGAATGTCTGCTCGTCCTTTATTAAAATGATTGTTTTTAATTATTTCCAGAGGTGGGCATAAGCGCAAATGAGAGCGCAAAAGCGCAATTTGCGCTTTTGAGTTTGCGCTAAATTTCGAAAATGTGCGCTTTTGCATTTTGCGCTCAACAACTTTTTTAAGAGCGCAAATTTGCGCTTTTGCGCAAGTTTTTTGAAAATAGCGCTTACCAGTTTGCGCTTTGTCATTTTTCGTAAAAAAAACAATTTTGAGCTTATATTTCAGTTTCTTTCTTATTTAATCATCCAAATTTTATTACTTTTATGAGGTACAATGTAATTAAAAGTTAAAACTTAAATTTGGGATGCCGATATATAAAAAAAATATCGATATGTCGATAATTGATATTTTAAAAAATTTCAAATTGCCCTCGATACTATCGGTTTAAAAAATATCGTTTATATTTATATATATATATATATATATATATATATATATATATATATATATATATATATATATATATATATATATATATTATATATATATATATATATATATATATATATATATTATTTTTTTAAAGTAAACACTAATCATGGCCTTGAATTAGCAGTGGAGGTGATTTTACAGAGGGAATAAAACTTCGAATAAAGTAGAAAATCTTCGTATATAAACTTAAATATTTCTAATTTCAGATTAAATTAAAATTTAATTAAAGATTTAACCTTAACATCAAAACTAGTATTGTCCTGTAATATATAGGATACTTTCATTACTTTTTATAAGTATCTAATTTGAAAAGTAAAATACGCAATAAGTATATTTTATGAAAATTGTTTTTCCCCTATAATATGCCTATGGACCTCTACTTCTTCTCTTATATGATCTGACCTCCTTCTATCCTCCTCCTGAGTCAGACAAAATGTCCCCATCATGCAATTTGGACGCGCCTGAAAAGTACACACATTTTGCTTAAATTTTATTTTATAAAAAAAGAAAACTGCTGAAAATATTTAGAATTAAAAAAAAAAATCGTTGATTCGATATTAAGGATAAAATATCAATATATCGACTGAAAAATATCATCAATATTTTTTCGATACTATTGAAAAAAATATCAATATCGATATATATATCCATCAGCAATTTGGCATTGAGCATAAGGTCAATAAAAATCAATATGAAATAACGTAATACTGAAAAAAATGTATATCTCCAAATTAATAAGGAAACTACTAAATTATAAAATTTTATCTTCAGGTTGTCTGCATTACAACAGATAACGGTGCAAATTTCTGTGCAGCCTTTCGGGTGGATGTTCATGCAGAAACGGGTGACGAAGAAGAAGAAGAAGAGCAGGTACCGATTCCAGAGATAGTGATTACTCCTGAAGAGATGGAGAAAATTGGTGACCCAGAGGTTCTGCTGACAAATCCTTTTCAGCTAGAAAATCTGCTTGAAGAACATGATGCCCTTAGCCTATTTAAACATCACCGTTGCATTTCACTGACATTAAACATCTTGGCTACTAGGGATGTTTCGAAAGTTCCTCGCTGGTCCTCTGGTGCCAAGGATCCATTTAATAAGACACTTGCCAACGCACAGGCATTGTGGAATGGCCAAAATAGAAAAACTACAACTGCTGCGAGAATCAAGAAGGAGTTGGGAACAAAGCTTAAAACACTAAGTATTACTCGCTGGAACTCCCTATACGATTCTATGAAAGACCTGCTTAAGAACCTTGATGGTAGCATGACACAAATCAACAACATTTGTATGGAACAAAAGACTTGTCTTCCAGTATTTAATAAAACTGATAAAGAGGCAATAGCTGAGTACATCGAAATAATGACGCCTACTGCTGTTAGGCTGAATATGTTGCAGGATGAGAAGAATGCGTACGCGTGAGTTCTATTGCCTAAACCTCTTTCTCCTCAAGGACAATCTCGTGGAAATGCAACGAGAGATGCAAAAATTTAACTATGCCAAAAACTTAGTCAACTACTTGCTAAAGCAACCAAAGCCAAACAAAGGGAAGAAAAGGGCTTTGAACAGAGGTTCAGCAAGTATCTTTGATGATTTTGATTTGCTTATGGCAACAGCCCAGCACCTTCAATTAAAACTCGGAGAGGTACGCAGGTCAAATGAAAGAAGTACCCAGCTGTCAATATGAGGATATTGAAGGAAATAAAGTGTAATATTGAATCGAATTTTACTCCTCCACATCAAGGCATTGAAAAGGTGATGGGACTGAGTCTGAAATGGACCCATTTAAGATGAGTTATTTTTATAATTTGGAACAAACTTTAAGCATCTCTTGTATATATATATATATATATATATATATATATATATATATATATATATATATATATATATATATATATATATATATATATATATATATATATATATATATATATATATATATATATAAGCAGTATAAAAGGCGCTTTCGGCAGGTGCCAGATTTGGCTACCTCGAAAAAATCTAGCAACCTGACCCTAACGGGATTTTGATTTGCAATGCAAATCACTCCGCTCAAATTGACCTCAAGCTCTTTCCTGACACCATTTTTGGGGATTCAACCCATTGAAATTGGCCTCAAGTCTGGGGAAGGGGCCCCCATGGGGGCCCCGTGAACCCCCTAAAGAATTTGCCTGAGTTTGCAAAACGCAGCGCTCACCTCACTCTCTTTCCTGACCATTTTCTTTGCGGTTCAGTCCGACTGAAATTGGGTCCTTGAACCGACAAAGAAAATGTCAGGAAGGTCCCTGAGAATGCAGGATTGCACGCAAATGCAGAAAAGACCGTTAGGGTCAGGTTGCCAGATTTTTTCGAGGTAGCTAAATCTGGCACCTGCAGAAAGTTCCCTTTTATTAATATATATATATATATATATATATATATATATATATATATATATATATATATATATATATATATATATATATATATATATATATATATATATATATACGATTTATATATATATATATTCACAATACACTGACATAATGTTCAAATGAAACTTAAAGAAATGATTTAAGGCCTTGATACCATTTCTAAATATTTCAGAAACTGAAGGCCCAATATATCCAGCTGAAACCTCTGGAGGAGAAGTTGGGACAAACCTTGGATAGCTGGGCTACAGTAAATGTTCACCACAGTACCCCTCTCACTAGGAACCTGTTTCCGAGTGAATGCCAGGAGGTCTGGGTGGACTCGTTTATTAAGTATAATACCCCATTAGCCAACTCAGGGAACGTATAAGAGAGGTTGTTTAGTCAAGGCTCTGACATTCTAAGACCAAAGAGGACAGCCATGGCATTCATCAATTTTGAAAAATTTATCTTTATAAAAGGAAAAATGACCCTTTTTAGAATGCAAGAGGAGAGCTGCGAGGAGGAAGAGATCATAGATAATTGAATAAATTAGATTAAAATCCTTCTCATTTTTTGTTTTATATTTGCATCTTTCAAATAAAATATAAAAATAATTCATCTTTCCATATTTGCGCTTTTCTTTCTTTCTTTTTTTTTTTACGCTCCTAAATTTGCGCTTTAAAAAAAATTCTGATTTGCGGACATGTGCGCTTTTGCATTTGCGGACAAAATTTTTGAAAAAATTGTGCGCTTTTGCGCTTGCGCACTAATTTTTTCCAATTTGCGCTTTTGCGTTTGAGCTCTAAAGTTTAAAATTTGCGACCCCACCTCTGATTATTTCTTCTTTAAAGTGTTGCTCTCACTCTCTCGAGGATATATATATATATATATATATATATATATATATATATATATATATATATATATATATATATATATATATATATATATATATATATATATATATATAGTGATGGATCGGATGTCATATTTTCTAATTTGCGGATGCGGATGCGGATGCGGATGTCAAATTTTGGAGAAGTGCGGATGCGGATGTTGAATTTTTCGAAAGTGCGGATGCGGATGCGGATGCAGATGTTGAATTTTCGAAAGTAATGCATATTATATATATATATTATATATATATATATATATATATATATATATATATATATATAATATATATATATATATATATATATATATATATATAATATATATATTATATATATATATATATATATATATATATATATATATATATGACGTCTTTTCTGCTCCCTCAAAACTTAACACTAGGAAGGCGTACAGTCCTAATGATATCCTTCCTGTGGTTCTCAAAACTTATGCTTCAGAGCTTGCACCCTTCCTTGGTAAACTATATTCTATTTCTTTCTACTTCAACCTTCCCTTCTTACTGGAAACGTGCGCTCATTCAGACTGTGCCGAAAAAGGGGACTCCTCTCAACCCTCTAACTATCATCTCAAATTTCTTTAACCTCCGTTATTTCCAAAAATTTTGAATCTATCCTTAACAGGAATATTTGGAAACATCTCAATTCGCCATTTTGATTTTTGTAAGAAACGCTCTACTGGTGATTTTCTTTCCCTTCTATCTGTCTCTTGATTTTCCGCTCTTCGTCATTTCGATGAATTTATTGCTGTCGAGCTGGACTTATCGAAAGCTTTCGGTAGAGTCTGTGGCAAAACTTTGATATCCAAACTTTCTAATCCCGAACCCTTTTTTTGCTTTTCATTAATAACCTTCTCTCTCTTACCTCATTTCCTATCCACTCCTATGCCGATGATTCCACCTTTTATTAATCTTTTTAATTTGAAAGGCAGCTCTTCCAACAGCAGTTAATAGAAGCAAATATTTTTGTTTTCAATGCCACCAAAACTCAATACCTCCATCTCTCTGCTCGACACAATCTTCCACACAACCATATATCTTCTTCAAAATCACACAACTCTAATATTCATCTGTCCTTAATATTCTTGGTGTTTCTTTTACTGTGATCTTTCTTGGAAAGATTACATTACTTCTCTTCCTAAATAAGCTTCTAAGAGGCTAGGTGTTTTGAGTAGCCTTCAGAATTTCTTCACAAACCCCAGTTGCTTGCTCATTATATGAGTGTTATTTACCCATGTATGGGAAACACATAACACATCTGTGGTGGCTCCACACATAGCGCTCTTCTCGAAAAGGTGGAGTCTAGGGCTTTTCATATTATAAAGACTAAAGGCTGAAATACGGTATGAAACGTTCACATTGCATTAAATAAGGATGTGGAAACCTTTCTAATTAGATTAAGATTCTTCAGGAAAGAAGCTAACTCAACTTTACATATATTTATATATATATATATATAATTATATATATATATATATATATATATATATATATATATATATATATATATATATATATATATGCGAATTGTAGATCAAGAGTGAGGGTGAAGAGGAAACTATCGGATTGGTTTAGCATATGAGTGGGATTGAGACAAGGGTTTATAATGTCGACATATTATTTATTTACTCTATTGATGGATGGTGTAGTTAGAAAAATAGAGAGAGAAGGGAAGGGTATTACGTTGAGAAATATGGAGGGTGAATGGGAAGTGAATGTTTTATTTTTTGCAGATGATGCGGTGTTGGTGGCAGAATCTGGAGAAAAGTTAGAATACTTGTGAGAGAGTTTGAAGGGAAATGTGCAAACTCGAGATTGAAATTCAATCCAGCGAAGAATAAAGTTATGAGGATTGGAGTGGGTGGGGATGAGGAAATGTGGAGTGGAGGGAAAAAATGAAGAGGTCGATGAATTCAAGTATCTAGCATTTGGGTGGAAGGTAAGGGGGA
>SEYY01021990.1:0-32500 GCA_009176605.1 Armadillidium nasatum
ATATCTGCTTTATGTGAGAAGGGGCATTCTAAAAAGAATGATGGTCAAACTATGTCATACCTTTGCATTAACTATAGTAATGGGGAACAAAACTATCTTCTGCCCTTTGTAGAAATTACTTTGCATCATAGAGGTAAACAATGTAAAATATTAGCTTTGATCGACTCTGGAAGTCAGCGTAGTTATGTTAGCTCTAAAGCAGCTAAACAATTGTTAGATTTAAAATCTTTGCATAGTGTCAATTATGATGTGCATAGTTTTGTTGCTTCTAAAGAAAAATCCTTCTTTCTTAGCTCTTTTGATATAGATTTGCCTGGCATAAAACAATTTCCCTTTTCCTTGCTTATAGATGAATCTTTTGACATTAAATTTGAGATACCAGGTTTAAAGGTTGCTTATGAAAATTTGAATAAACTTGGATATAGAATTAATGCAATGCATGATTGTAATGAATGTGTTGAGTTAAATGCATTAATTGGTATCGATTTATTACAATATTTGCCTCCTTTTAAGTTTGAAAAATGCATGAATGGTGCATGTTTTAAAATTGGTCAAGATATAGTGCCTTTTGGGGATATTAATAATTTTCTTTATACTGACCAAATTGCTAAATTAAATTCCATCACCAATGGAACAGGAGTATCTTGTGAAAATGTTGCCCTTTCCTCTTTTGTTAACCTAATTTTAAGTCCCTCTGTTTCATACTTTAATCCTTTGATGAGTGTTTTTGATGATAGTGAAGTGGAACATGGACTTGATAATTTATTTACTCTTGAAAGCCTAGGGATTAAAAATATTGATGAAGATATGGCTAAAGCTGATATCTTGCAGGTGTCTGAATTTAATGACAATATTGTTTACAAAGATAAACATTATTATGTAAAACTTCCTTGGAAGGAAAATGTTGACAAAGTGCCTTCCAATTTTAATGTTGCCCGTAAGGTTTTAGATAGAGTTGTTAAAGATTTGCATTCTAAAAATTTATTTGAAGATTACAAAAGAGTTTTTGAACAGCATTTAGCTGATGGTATAATTGAAAAGGTGGATATAAACCCATCTGAATATGCAAATTTTACATTTATTCCCCATAGGCCAGTTATTAAAATGGAAGCTCAGGTTACTACGAAAATTCGCCCTGTCTTTAATTGCTCATTAAAAACCCACAAAAACTTACCTTCCCTTAATGAAGCTGCTTACCCAGGCATTGACCTAATGTCCTCTCTATTGCAATTGCTTTTAAAATTTAGATGCAACAAATATGTTGTGCTTGCAGATATCAAGCAAGCTTTTCTAGCTATAAAATTACTGACTGAAGAGGATAAGAATAGGTTTTGTTTCTTTTGGGTAGAAAATGGTAAAATTGTTACTTATCGGTACACATCTTTGGTTTTTGGGTTTGTCAGTAGCCCTTTTATTTTGCATTATGTTATGCGATTCCATGCCTCTAAGTTTCCCAATGATTTGTGCTCAAAACTTTTAACTGAAAATTTTTATGTAGATAATTTCATTTTATAGCAGTAATGATCGTGAGGAATTAGAGTATGTTTATAAAGAAGCGTGTGTGAGGATGGATGAAGCTTCCTTTTTTCTAAGAAGTTGGAATTCTAACTTGCCTGAATTAAATTTTAAATTTGCAGCGGATGGCAGATTAGCTGGCCATGGTTGCCCTGAAGAGAAAGTTTTAGGTTATCAGTATAACTTAGAAAATGACGCCATGAGTGTTTCAAAAGTTGATTGTGATATTAGGGCTAACACAAAGAGATCTATTTTGTCTGCTATTTCATTCTGTGTTTGACCCTGTAGGCCTTGTTCTGCCTCTTACTGTTAGTGGTAAAATATTAATGCGCTACATATGGAGCTTGAATCCTAAAGTTGATTGGGATACTGTTTTGAATGCTGAAGTTATAGATGAGTGGAAAAAAGTAGCTGCTTCTCTTAATGAGGCTTATAAGTTGTCATTTAAAAGAATGGTACTCAGTAAGGACAATGAATATGGTGTTCACATATTCTGTGATAGTTCCAAAACATCTTATGGGTTTGTTATGTATGCATGTTGTGATGGCCTATCTGATTTAATATTTGCAAAAACTAAAATGGCCCTATTGAAAGAGCTAAGTATCCCTTGTCTTGAATTAATGGCTGTTGTACTTGGCATTTAAGTGTTTGCCTAACATATTATCTTCATTTGAAGATATTAAATTTAAGTTTTTAAATTTTGTAGTGGATGCTCAAGTAGTGCTAACCTGGTTGTTAACAAATAACCCTAAGAGTAAGTCTAAAATGGTAAAGAATAGGCTTAAAGATATTGAGCTTGCAAAAAATGAATTAATTTCTGAATATAAGGTGCCTATTTTCTTTAGATACACTGATACCAATAGTAACCCTGCTGATTTGTTGACAAAAGGTGTTACATTTAAAAAGTTCAATGAGCTTAAACATTTTCTGGGAACATGGACCCCCCTTTTTATCCAATAATTTTGCTGATTGGCCAGTGCATGACTTGTTGAGCATTCCTCCTGAATGCAAAATTAAATTATCTGTTAATTGTAGTTCTATCAATCCCATTGAAGATAAAGATGTATATGATATTGAAAAATTTTCTGATTTGAATAAATTAATAAGATTAACTTCTTATCTTTTTAAATTTAGGTTTATTAAAGTAGTAGATGCTGATCCTACCAAATATGCTTTACTTTATTGGGTTAGGCGTATGCAGTTTGCATGCTTTGAGAAAGAAATAGAATTTCTGAAAGGTAATAATAAATCTGACCCAGTTCCACCTCTTGTTAATCACCTTGATCTCTTTCTGGATAAAGGAAAATATTCTCCGCTCTCATGGTAGGATTTCAAAATCACTTCATTTTAATTATGACATTTGCAACCCTATTTTATTGGCAAAAGTACACCCTTTTACGCGTTTAATAATATTAAACTCTCATTCACAAGTTCAGCATCTTGGGGTTCAAACTACACTTAACCATATTAGAAATAAAGGCTTTTGGATACCTCAAGCCAGGCAAGCTGTTAAAACTGTCTTGTCATCATGCTTTTTATGTAAAAAATACAATGCTCTCTGTTACAATTACCCCAAACTGACCAACTTACCTAAAAATCAGCTAACATTGATTAAGCCTTTTTATCATGTGGGAGTAGATTTTACAGGTCATATTTGGGTTAAAGATCACAGAAAGTGGCAATGAACACAAAATGTATATCTTGTTGTTCACTTGTTTAAGTATCAGAGCCCTGCATATGGAACTTGTTCCTGATATGTCTACTGAAAATTTCTTGCTTGCCTTTCAAAGGTTTTGTAATAGATATACTATCCCCTCTCATTTATACTCTGATAATGCACGTGCCTTTGTAAAAGCTGGAGACATCCTTAGTGATGTTTTAAGTTCCCAAGAATTTTGTGATCATCTTACTCAGTTACATATTAAACATATAAAAATTCCCCTTTATGCGGCTTTCATAGGAGCAGCTTGGGAAAGGCTGATCCGTACTGTTAAAAGCTGTTTATATAAAACTGTACAAACTAAAACCCTTTCTTATTTTGAATTACTGACCACTTTATCTTCTATACAAGATGCTATAAACTTCCAGACCTCTGACATACAGAGATTCTGAAAATGATTTGAATATTATTTCCCCCAATTCCTTTTTGAAAATGCATAGCAATTCTTCTTTGGTCTTTAGAGACTTGGAGGAAGACCCTTGGAGGGAAATAGATAGGAAAGGATGTCCTTGAGAGTCTGGACCAGCAACTTATTGCCTTTGAAGAGTTTCGGAGATTGTGGTATGAACTGTATTTGCTAAGTCTCCGAGAATACAGCAGAAATTTGTATCAGAGCTCTTGGACTAATCGCATAAAGTGTGGCGATGTTGTCCTTATAAAACTACCAAATAAACCTAGACCCTTTTGGTTGCTAGGAAGGGTTGTAGAAGTAGTGGTAGGATATGACAATATAATTAGATCTGTCAAAGTAAAACAGAGCAATGGCAAAGTGGCACACCACTCAATTTGCAATCTTTTCCCTATGGAGCTATCCATAACTCACCCTGGGGTGAGTCAGAATGAGGAAAGGGCAGCAATTGATAATTCTTCCTCTGAAGAAGTTGCCCCTGCTTCAGCAGTTACTAGACAGCCTGATAGTCATAATAAAAGCTCTGAGAAAAGACCTGTAAGAAAGGCTGCTGTAAAATTCAGGAAATTCCTGAAAGAAAATTTGGATGACTTGTAAAAATTATATTTGATATGCTTTTAAACTTAAGTTAGTTTGTAGTATTTAGTTGTAAGGTAGATGTAGGCTTATTTTAGCATTTAAATATGATTTTAATTTAACTTTGTAGAAATGCATGTTAGAATAAATAGCATGTTTTTTTTATTTTTTTTTTTTTTTTTTTTATTTTTTTTAATTTATTTGTTTTTAACTTTCTATTTCGGGATTTCAGAAAATTTTATTTTGCTAAATCCCTTTTACTCAATTTTCCCTGCATATTTTGCCTGTCTCTCATGATAAAGACCGAGTCCTCACCAGCACTCGTAATAGCTCTTAATTCATTTATATATACACCTCACTCAAGAACAAACAAGCAAAAACATTCATACCCATACTCATTTACTTTGCAGTATCAGGGATCTTAGCTGCCGGTGAAGACATTTGAATATATACTTGGAAACGTTACATTCAACTAAATAAATAAAAAGACACCCAAACATGATTACATAATGATGAATGTATCATACAGAAACCCTGGTCGAAACTCTAGCATTATGCCTATTCTATAGAACATATTATTATTATTATTATATATTATTATTATTATTATTATTATTATTATTATTATTATTATAATTTCCATCCATCTAAGAGCTGACACACTTAGCACCGAAAGATGGTAAACTCCATATTTCTTCATATGCCAAATCCCGTTTATCATGTTTTTCCTACATATTCCACCGATCCCCCATGATAGACCTAGTCCTCACCAGCACTGGTCATAACTCCTTATCATATATATATATATATATATATATATATATATATATATATATATATATATATATATATATATATATATATATATATATATATATATACATTATATATATTTTCATTTATTGAACATATTTTTATTTTAGCAATACAAACACTCATGCTAATGTTTTTAACAACATCAAACATAAGAGTACCCAAATTTCCCAAATCTAGTTGACGAATTTTCACATCTAGTTAATATATATGTAACATTATCAATATCGAGACTATACAAACTAATAACTTATTCATTTACTTTCGAGTGGTATCAACATTCAGATAACTAGTTCGTAAAAACTTTGTATTTCCACACTTCATCTATTTTTTTATGATTCTTAATAAACTAACTTACACTAACTTGCTAAAGATGCCAATATATCAACAGTAAAATCATTCATACTAAGGTTCCGGGCAGCATCAAATATATTAATTCCCAAATTTCGCAATTCTAGCTAACATATATGTAAATTATCAATATCGAGGCTACACAAACTGGGAACTTATTCATTTACTTTCGAGTGGTACCAACATTCAAAATAATTATATCGTAAAAACTTTGTATTTCCACACTTCACCTATTTTCTTATGGTTCTTTATAAACTAACTTACACTAACTTGTTTAAGATACCAATATAAATCAACAGTACAAGTACTCATACTAAGGTTTCTGACAGCATCAAACATATGAGTACCCAAATCTAGCAATTCTAGTTTACATATATGCTGTTGGGATTTCTTTGGTGCAGAAACCCTAGAAAGCGCTTAATGCAGATCAGTGGCTGCTCTACCAAGAATAAACCTAATTCTAGTAAATTTAGCCTACAAATTAATAAAACGAAATTAATAAAGAACTCACCATTAAAAATTTCCCTCAAATAGTTAAAATAAAAGGTGGATTTTTGGGGATTTACAAGGTTTCCAAGAAATCGCTTGGAAAGAAAGCTTATTATGTTTAAGCTATTAAGTAAAATTTTAAGGGTAAATTAGGTAAATTCTAGCCTAGTAGGAATATGGCTTCAACCCAAAACAAGAACTCTCAAACTTTGCTAAAAAAAAAAAAAAACAAGACCAAGTTATGCAGTAAAAGTCAAGTCAAATATAATATTCAAGTTAAAAAAAAATACACTAGATCAACCCGAGCATAATTAAAAAGTCAATTTTAATTCAAATAGCAAAACAAAAGATATCAGGTTGAGTCGGTCTGGTTGGGTCCTAACTTCTCTTACAACACTCTAATGATCTTACCCTAAGGATTAAAGAATAAATATAATTTAAATGAATGATTTAAATAAGTAGTTTAAAATAGTTAAAGATTCTTCAGGCATTAATGAGTATTTTTAGTTAAGAAAAGTTATACTCATATTTGTAAAAGCGACTTACAATATCAACGATAAATAGGCAAGTGTCCAAACCTCTCTTCTCTATATATAACAAGAGTCAATAAACATGTTAAATATTGCCGTTCTATAAAAGAATTTTTAAGTTTAGGGTGTATTTTGAAATTTTGTGAAAACCAGAGATAGTTTTATCTACTAAGAAGCAATATAAGGATTTTCTAATAATGCAACATTATAATATCCAGGCTATACAAACTAACTACTTATTCATTCACCTTCGAGTATTACCAGCATTCAGTATAACTATATCGTAAAAAATTTGCATTTTGCCACACTTCGTCTTTGCCACATTGTCAGCCTTTTCTTGTTTTTCTTAAACTAATAGGGGAAATCCATATAATTAGCCCTTCGAAATGAATACGTTTTATTCTTAACATCGAGATTTTCCTGTTAATTACACTCGGAACAAGCACACTTAGACAGAAACACATACCAATGATACGTAAATACAATATGTATATTATAGACATATAGGTATAATTAGAACAAAATAAGAATTTTCTTACAGTGTTTTTTACCTATAACAACATCCTCACATACCCTAACCAAGAATAACATACCATCTTTTTTCCAACATTTTCAAGTTGACACAACCTAACCTTAACCTATTCGTCTTGCAACTTCATCTTTCTATAATTAAATTGTACTATCGGGGAGAGAAATAATGCACTATTGGGTCGATCATTTTCAAAGTAACATGGGTCTTATTTTAAGATTAAATTTTCATCCAATCGTCTTTCAACAAGATACTTTAGCTATGCCCATTGATCACAGTATGAAATGTAACAGTATTTTAGGTAAGCATAATATTTCGAAACGATATAGTTACACACACGCACACACACAAGCACACATACACACACCTACACACACACACACACACATATATATTTATATATATATATATATATATATATATATATATATATATATTATATATATATATATATATATATAAGGATAAATTAAGAATGAGTTTTTTTGAAGTATAGTTCTTGTTAAAATATGTATAAATAATCGAGTATATCGATAAAATACAATTATTCGATATATTATCGCATCGACGAATTAAATAACGAAGTGATATATATATATATATATAATATATATATATATATATATATATATAATATATATTATATATATATATATATATATATATATAAAGGTCAATAGTGAAACTGAATGAGTATCGATACAAATAACGATATTTTATCGATACTTTATCGATATTTTCCTGCTAAAAATCGGGAAAAAGGTCACGATTTGGATTAAAGTGGCAAGTTTTCAAAAAAAATTGACGCTTTTTTGGATGATTTTACTTATATATATATATATATATATATATATATATATATATATATATATATATATATATATATATATATATATATATATATATATATATATATATATATATATATATATATATTTTTTTGCAAAAAAGTTTTTCTTTTTAAAAACTACATTTAAAGAAAACCAGTCACATCTCTCTCTATCTTCTTTCTCTCTTTCTCTCTGTTATATATATATATATATATATATATATATATATATATATATATATATATATATATATATATATATATATATATATATATATATATATATATATATATATATATATATATATATATATATATATCGAGCAGAAAGGTTTGTAGCAATGATTGGTTTTAAAATCTTACAATGATATATTAATCGACATATTAATAAGACGCAATTTTTAAAATTTTTCAATCCTTCGTAAAGAATTATTCATGTATATATATATATATATATATATATATATATATATATATATATATATATATATATATATATATATATATATATATATATATATATATATATATATATATATATATATATATATATATATATATATATATATATATATATATATATATATATATATATATATATATATATATATATATATATATATATATATATATATATATATATATATATATATATATATATATATATATATATATATATATATATATATATATATATATATATTTTTTTTTTTTTTTTTTTTTTTTTTTTTTTTTTTTTTTTTTTTTTTTATTTACAATATGAAAGAGCAAGCATAGGCGCACTTTTAACCTTTCAAGTCAAGGTTGGGTTAAGCCGAACTAGTTTGTAGGATTTAAAAAATTTTAAGGAATATTAATTATTTTAAAAACTTCTAAAATAAATTGGTGACAGTGAGGTAGGTCAAAATAAAAAGTAAAGTTGTATTTTTGACGTTAGAGAAATTAAAAATAAATATTTTTTTTATCAAATTGAAAAAAATTATTTTTTTCCAGTTTTACATTTAAGTAAAGGAAATGGCCACCAAGAGAGTGTGATTTAAATCCTATTGAAAATATATGGGATCATATATAATATATAATATATATATATATATATATATATATATATATATATATATATATATATATATATATATATATATATATATATATACACACAGTTTATAAAGCAACGTGTATACAATGCCCTAAGATCGGGGAATACCCAAATCGTCGACAAGAAAAGTAGTCGTCAGGTTAAAGGGCCGACACGTCATTAACAAAATTTTCTCACTTGTCCAAAACGTCGAAAACTTTTTTTTGATAAGGTCAAAGAGCCGACAACTTTTCTTTATAATTCGTCCAAATCGTCCACACAATAAATCGATATCGATTAATCGATAGATATATAAATCATCATCACTCACGGGTCGGAGGGTACGGGGGGCAGAAGACCTCGGTAGAGAAATGTTCGTGTGCCATGCATCTACTAAAATAATATATTAAAAATTAAAAAAATATATTTTTAATTATTATAATAATAAAATTAAAAAATTAGATTTACATATCGAAACGCCAACACAGTTCGCATAGATTTTTTGTTTTATCATAATCTCAGAAACAAAAAACGTAATATGTGATTGGCTCTTTTATTCTCGCTATAAGGATAAAACATATTCTTTCCCTGTTTGACGTAAATGATTAGACGAATGCCTGACATAATCGGGAGAATATTATTTTTAACTACACAATTTGCTATTCACTCTTGGAAAAACGTTTATACGGCTTGCCACGTGTAATTTTCCCAGAGTTAGCGGTTTAGAATAGTGTGAAAGTAAATACCATTTTGAAGATACTATATATAACGTTGTTAGGTTAGAAGGACAGGCAATATGACAGCGAACGAACTAAGCTATTAACATTCGAAAGCATAGTAGATGAGATGCCTACGATTTCGTCGGATTAATATATGTTCGTTGCGTAAATAGTAATTTACTTTAAAATTCTTAAACATCTGTTCTCTCGAAAAGATTTATCCCGATATAGCGAATAGTAATACACTTTTCGGTAAATGTAGCAAAACATCGCTACAAACTATGATGGAAATTATAGTTTACTCATATATATATATATATATATATATATATATATATATATATATATTAGGGATGGAGTGAAGTATCGGTATCTGTATCGGTATCGGCAAGTATCGGCATATTTTCCGATACTGTATCGGTATCGGTATCGACCTTTTCAGTATCAGTATCGGTATCGGTATCGGCAAAATTTTTGGATAAGAAGTATCAGTATCGATATCGGTAGTAGTATCGGCAAGTATCGGCATATTTTTAGGTATCGGGTATCGGTATCGGTAAAAATTTTGGTATCGCTCCATCCCTAATATATATATATATATATATATATATATATATATATATATATATATATATATATATATATATATATATATATATATATATATATATATATATATATATATATATATATATATATATATCATCCCTTATCGTCAGTATGTCTGGAAAGGAATGCTCTAATGGTGATCATCTTTTTCTTCACTTTGATAATTGGTCTTCTGCAATTCGGAATTTCCGTAAATCTTTAGCTGTAGCGCTGGACATATCAAAAACTTTTGATAGAGTCTAGCACAAAGCTTTGATTTCCAAGTTTCCCTCTTTCGGTATCTATCCTTCACTCTGTAACCTTCTCTGTGATCTCCTTTCCAGTCGTTCTATTGCAGCAGCAGTAGACGACCATCGTTCTTCCTCTAAATCTATTAATAGTGGTGCTCCTCAGGGTTCTGTTCTATCCCCAATTCTTTTTTCCTATTTTTCAATAATGATATTTATTCCATAACTTCTTCACCAATCCACCCTTATTCTGACGATTACACCCTTTACTATTCCTTTCATCTTGAAAGGCGCCCTACACAGCTGCAGTTAGCTCATGCTAGGAGGGTTGCCTTGGAGCAGCTGTCCTCTCGTCTTTCTCGTATTTCCAATTGAGCCAAAGAAAACATGATTGTTTTCAATGCCTCAAAAACTCAATTCTTTCACCTATCTACTAGGTGATATTTTCTACACAACTATAATATCTTCTTCGAAAACACTCAACTCCAACCTTCCCCTATCCTCAATATTTTTGGTGTTTCCTTTTCTCGGATCTTTCTTGGAAGGATCACATTATCTCTCTTTCTATACCAGCTTCTAAGAGGTAAGGTGTTCTGGGGTGCTTCGCAACTTTTTTGCACAATTCCAGCTGTTCGATCTGTATAGGAGTGCCATCCGTCCCTGTTATATGGAATACGCGTCGTATATCTAGGGTTCTTCCACTCACGCAGTTCGTCTTGAAAAGGTGGAAACTAAATCTTTTCGTCTCATCAATTCTCCTCCTTTTAATAACTTTCAAATCTCTTTCTGCCCGTAGAACCGTTACATCACTCTCCTTATACTATCGCTATTACAATGAACATTGCTCTTGTGAACTTATTAGTCGTATACCTCCTTCCTAGTGAAGAGCTCCCACGATGTATCTTTCCACGCAATCTCATCCTTTCGCTGTTCGGTCTCTGACCCTAGATTTTACCTCTATGCTCAATCTTTAAGGAGAACCTCCAACTTAATTTCCTCTCTTTTTTCAATACTGTTTAGTAAAATCTTTGCTGATTCCAAATATGTAAAAGGGTTTTCATAATTACAAGTGGTTCCTCCTGAAAAAAAAGAATTTTAAAGTGACACCTGTCGAACGACCTTGAATCGGCGGCATAAGGCGCCCTCAAAGAAAAAAAATTTTTTTTTTTTTATTTCTTTAAAAAATTTAGTGATTTTTTAATAGAAAATTTTATCCTGATTCCAAATATGTAATTAATTTTTCATAATTCCAAATGGTTACTGAGATATCACCAATCAAAATATTTTTAAAAAGGGACCTCAACTTTTGTGGGTGAAAATTTTTACAAAAACATAAAAAAGAATTCCAGTAGTTCTTTAGTAACATCTTTGCTGAATCCAAATCTTTAATTACTTTTTCATAATTCCAAACGGTACCTGAGAAAAAGACATTTCAAGTAATACATTTCGAGCGACCTTGAAACTCTCTTCTGTGACTCGAATAAGGTAAAAAGAAATTTTCCCAATTCAATTTTTTTACCACAAAAAATGTCGATAAAGTATCGATATTTATATCGGTACCCATTCGAATTTATTATGGACCTTTATTTATATATATAAATATAAATATATATATATATATATATATATATATATATATATATATATATATATATATATATATATATATATATATATATATATATATATATATATATATATTGGTTTTGTTGAATCATCATTCGCAAAGTCTGAAGTATGGTTCGATTTACTCGTTCCGTAACTCCATTCGTTTGTGGCCGATGACTAGATGCCAATACATGCTCAATGGCAAATTCCTCCAATACTTCGTTAAAAAGTACTGAAGTAAACTCAGTTCCTTGATCAGAAAGAAGTTTTTGCGGAACCCGCGGCAAGAACGGAATAAGTTTGAATTTCAACGTAGTGCTTACGGTTTTCACAGATTTATCTTTCATAGGAATTACAAAAAGATACTTAGAAAAATGATCAATTGTACAAGAGCATAAGAAAAGTTCGCGGTAATTGTAATAAATCAACTGCTAACAATTCGAATGGATAAGACGTTGTTATCTTCATTACAGGCGGAATAATCACAGTAGGATTATTTTTGTTAAGTTGACATGTCATACAAGACTTACAAATGTCACGAGCAACATTAGCAAGTTTTGGATGCCATAAGTCCTCTCTCACCAATGCAATAAGTTTCGGTGTTCCTGAATGTCCATTTTGTAAATGTAAATCCAGAAGTAACCGAATTAGAAGAGGCATGGATATTTCCATTCGCGGATTGTTATCATTTTGGATGAAGATTAAGTCTCCAAACAAGAAAAGATGTTGTTGACATGGACGAAAGATTTCCAATCCATGTTCACGAAAAGTTGTGCTTTCGTAGGGATCCAATGCTCTCCTCAGTTTGCGAAGAACATTGTCCTTGAATTGTTCTTCAAGTATAACCTCTTCATCAGCGCTAAATAACTCATCAAGTTCATTAATGGTTAATTGACAAATGTTGACGATATTTATTTTGAAGCTTTTCTTTTTGCACGGTTCAAGATAATTGAAATGTATTCCCGATACATTTTGCAATTTACAGACATCTCCAGAAGTTCCATATGTTAATGGATTGTTGTCGTGGTAGAAAACTCGTACAAGGCATTTAGTTATATTAGCAAAGGCTAATATTGCTTCTGGAATTGGAAGTTGGCCAGGTAATTTCAGCAACTTCAGCTTCTTTGTAATATTCCTGCCTTTAAGTTGATACTTATCGGGATGTTTGAAAAGTTCATCCTCTACGGTCTCCCTAATCTCCATATGGTTATCAGGGTTCCATCAAACCACATGGAAAAAGATTGAAACAAGGAGTTTTCTCTTCCTGGCATTACATGAACTGTATAACCTTCAGGAATAAAACCCGAAGGCTGAACTTGATCAATGGTGACAACTTCCAGTTGATCAGTATGATCTTCCGGGAGTGCTTCCACTGGAGCTCTGGATAACGGATTATCTTCTACGTTATCTTGACCTTTCGAAACGGTTCTTCGCTGTTAACCATTCCGGTTACTACTTCCACTTCTACCTTTTCTTGTGGCATCGAAGCAGGAATCGTTGGGTCTTTCGATATTACCTCGAAATCATTTATGGTTCTATGGAAGAGTTGAAACGTTGACATATCGGGTAATAAGGAATTTGCTCGTAGAAGCGTAACTCCAATTACCATGGAGTATATAAAAGTATATAAAATTCTTCCAATGTTGAAATATACCCCGTTTCGAATCTTAATCTTTAGATCACGAACTCGTGTATAGGATTACGCGCATTTCCAACGCCTGTGACCATTGCGACCACCGATGGATATCGTTGTATACCATTCAATAATGAAACAGCGCTTTCTTTGATTAAGCTAATTTCTGCTCCATTATCTATTAAGGAATGGAAACAAGTTCCTGGGTAGTCTACTGCTTCTACTGCGACCATTAAAGGTTGGGTCTCACATTTACAAAATTGCATAAGTAGGGTTTCACCCTTAGTGTTATTCTCCTTTAAACCATTGTAAGTTAACTCCGTTACTAATGGGGGACTCCTACAAGGAGTAGTTAACCCTTCAACCATGACTGGCCCCTCAGTCACGGGGTCAATTAGTTTAAAGGTTGATCTTGATTATTTCGCGCAGACAATCCCCCAGTGGTGTTTTCATTCTCCTCCGTTGATCGTCTTCTGGAAATGTGCATGGTTCTGTTCCCTCCTTAATTTGCTGGAGAATTACTTTGTTGTCGTGGTCTTCGGTTTCTCCATTCCGGACAATGTTTGCCCACATGACCGTATTGATTACATACGGGACAATTTTCCGGACACCGTCGCTGTTGTTGTTGTGATTGATTCTTTTGTGAACAGTGGAAAGACAAATGCCCAATTAGAACAGTTGTTGTTTAGAATATATGCGTGTCTTTATCGCAGAAACTACACCACTGGTTGTTTTGCCTTTGCGAATTTTGTTGCTTACGATTATTCTGTCTACGGTCATCCGACCGTCCTGAAGAGCTAGAGCTATCGCTGTTTTTACGCGGTTTGTCTCTAACGAACTTGGGACTGAGGTTTCCCGTAGTTTTCTTTTGACTCCTTTTCGTTTCTGATGACCATTTCTCTACCGGTTTTTGTGGAGGTGGTTGGACATTGAAAGAAGTATTCTTCCAACGCTTCACCACATCCGTCCATGGCTTTTGTTGAGGTCTCGACTCAGTCACAACTCTAGAGATATCTACTACTTCATGAACCGATACATGGGTATGCCCCTTTAAATCCTGAAGGTGTCTATCAGTTAGGTTTACCAGCTGATCTAAGGAAACTTTGGTTCCCGAACACCACTCATGATTTCGCAAGTAACTTGCGATCTCTCTGTTGATTGCAGGTGGTAATGCTGCAAGAAACACTTGGAGTAGTGTCTCATGTTCTTTACAAGCTTCTGCCGATGTGGTGGGGTAAGCTTTCTTTGCGAGATCCAGTAATCGGATAGCAAAGATCCTGACGGTCTCTTTTGCGCATTTTAGCAGTCATGTAATCATGTACTACTCGTTCTTGTCTTAACTTGTCCTCGTTATTAAACAGATTAAGTAAGTTCTGTTTAATTTCCTCATAAGACTTGTCTGCCTTATGGAGTTGATGATAGAGGGCCAGGTACGAGGATTGTAAAAACGATCCCAAGAGCCTTAACCAATCCTGTTTTTGTGTTGGATACAGGACTGTGCAATATTCTTCAAATTCACGAAAGAATATTTTCAGGTCTTGGTCTGTATCAGGGTTTAAACTTCGTGGGTGGCACAGCCTTGTTGACTTAGGCTTATTAACTAGTTGTGCCATCAACGCAAGTGTCTGTGAAACCATAGCGTTGTGAGCCTGTTGTGCGGCTAAACTTTCCGTTATGAATTCCCGGAATAGCTGATCCGTCATGGTTCCGGTCGGAATACGGGGCGCGCTTGCGGGGTTTATTGGTTGGTGACGAAGTATATATGTAGGCAGTGACGGTGGTTGTTCTGCTCCTCCGTCAACCTCACGAGCTACTGCTATGGGCGGTTTCCTATCCTTAGGGCGTACCGACCGTTCCGATGATGGTGGTGCAGCAGAAGGAACTGGATCTAAACGAGCCGATAATAATTCCAATATCGTGCTATTCTGTTTACTCAATCGTTGATCCACCTGTTGTGTATACCTCATAACACTCGCAAGCATCTCTTTCACGCTTTCCAGAGTACTTTGATCCCCAGGTTGGAAACCATGTAAAGGTGCACCCCTCTGGTTTTCAGATTGTTCTGGCGTGGACACAGCGTTATTGTTGAGTTGGAAAGGTTCATCCAACTCAATCAACTGGTCCATGGTTGCTTTTGAATCTTCCTCACTTATCATAAGTTTTTCTGCCATTTTTCTGTTGAGTTATTGTTTTTCCTCCTTTTATGTTCCTGGCAGGGTCGCCAATTTATTTTCTCTGTTAGAAAATAAAATAATAATGTAAATATATATATATATATATATATATATATATATATATATATATATATATATATATATATATATATATATATATATATATATATATATATATATATATATATATCGTGGAATTCAAAATTACTTGGATTTGAAATATTCAAGTAAGTGGATTCGGATTCGGATTCGGGTTCGAAAGTCCGGATTCAGATTTTGATTAGAGAAATCCTAAAACTAGCTGGATTCAGATTCGCAAAATTCAAAAATGATTGGATTCGCCCATTACTGATTATATATATATATATATATATATATATATATATATATATATATATATATATATATATATATATATATATATATATATATATATATATATATATATATATATATATATATATACGTAAGCATAGACGTGTGAAGGGACGTGGCTTCATACAATAGTATAAAAAGGGGCCACAGACTTTAAAAGTAAGTGCTCTATATTTACCGTACTAAAATTTTGCAGGTCTCTCCATTTTCTCGCATATTAAAATTTTTAAAATCAATGTTCTGAAGATACTATTATAATATATATAAAAATTACAGGTATGCACGCATCTGAATAAAGAATAAAAATACTTTAATTCTTCGTTATTATAAAATTACTAAATTTAATAAAATGAGGGAAATTTTTGGAATATACTTTTTTAATTTCATTGTCATAATATCCTTAATTGTCCCATCAATATATATATATATATATATATATATATATATATATATATATATATATATATATATATATATATATATATATATATATATATATATATATATATATATATATATATATATATATATATATATATATATATATATATATATATATATAATATAATATATATATATATATATATATATATATATATATATATATATATATATATATATATATATATATATATATATATATATATATATATATTTATTTATTTTACCATTCACCTTTCCCACTTTCGTGGGGTGGTGCCCGTCACAGTTCGTTCATATACATACATCCACTCTCTATCTCCCCTCCCCTCTCACCACTGCCCTCAATCTCACTCTGTCCTCCGTGACTCTCTTACCTTCGTCCACATTCAAACCTCTCCCTCCTAATATCTCCTTCACCCCATCCATCCACCTCCACCTCGGCCTTCCCCTCCCCCTTCCTCCTTCTATCTCGGATCTCATCACTCTACTCACCATCCTATTCTCATCCATTCTACACATATGCCCAAACCATCTTAATACACCCTCTTCCGCTCTGCGCAATACTCCCCTCTTCCATCCACACATCTCTCTTATTCTTTCGTTTCTGATTCTATCTACCCTCCTTACCCCACATATAGCCCTCAGTCCTTTCATCTCAAAAACTTCTAATCTTTTCCTAATCTGCGAATTCATCCCCCATGTCTCACAGCCATACATTGCAGATGGTAGACACATACTCTCAAACATTCGTACCTTTATTTCCTTTGATATTCTTCCCTTCTTCCAGACTTCTCTCAGTCCCCCCATCACTTTCATTCCCCCCGTCACTCTATTCATTATTTCCCCATCCATCCCTCCTTTCCCCTCCACTAGCATTCCCAGATATTTAAACTCTTCTACTTCCTCAAATTTCTCTCCCCCCACCTCGACACCCTCCCATTCCTCCCCTCTTGCTGCACACACACACACACACACACACACATATATATATATATATATATATATATATATATATATATATATATATATATATATATATATATATATATATATATATATATATATATATATATATATATATATATATATATATATATATTACAGTACAGTTTACCACCACTCACGGGCAGAGCCCTTTTCAAGGAGGGAGCGTATACAAATAGAAAAGAGGAAAAGAGGAAGAAAAAACCACTCAGACCCGAATATATATATATATATATATATATATATATATATATATATATATATATATATATATATATATATATATATATATATATATATATATATATATATATATATATATATATATATATATATATATATATATATATATATATATATATATATATATATATATATATATATATATATATATATATATATATATATATAGGGATGGGGAATCAAAGACTCGTTGTCAGACACAATTTCTTAACGAGAACTGAAATGAGGCTAAGTAGTAGCAGTCGCAAGTGCGCTCAAGCAGTGGCGGCTCGTGTAAACTTGGCAAGGAGGGGCTGCAAGTTTATATATATATATATATATATATATATATATATATATATATATATATATATATATATATATATATATATATATATATATATATTCAAACGTACCTGATGGTTCTGAATATGTTACTGGGTTTAAAATCATACTGCCATATTATATACACCAAATTATATATATTGCATATTTTTTTACACTATTCTTACTCAATCGCTAAATTTATCTTCCTTCAAAATTGGAGAAATTTATCTCACAAAAACAAACGCTGCAAAACGTACGATGTCTTTTAAAATATTAAAAAAAATAATTATTACGTACGTATTAAAATTATTATAAGATTTCTTTTTTCTATTTCCCAATTTTTCTTACTTGAAATTCAGCAAGGATTCCAAAAATGTTATAATTTTTGTAATATTTAAGTATGTAGAAGTGCAGTCTGGCCATAATGTTATATATATATATATATATATATATATATATATATATATATATATATATATATATATATATATATATATATATATATATATATATATATATATATATATATATATATATATATATATATATATATATATATTAGGACAAGAAAAAAAAAACATCTTGTAATTTTTCTTCCACAAGGAAAAAATATAACCTCCCTCGACATGGTACTTTAAACTGTTTTAGTCTGTTTTAATTCTTTATGATCTGTACTTAAAAGGATAGAAAGACAAACTAGCAACTTAATAAAAACTATCGCAATTTGGCATTACTTTTTTCGTAAGTTGCCCCATCTTTCTTATTATTTAAGAACTGATAAGTTGGCCTAATTTAGGACTGAGATTTTACAGCCCATATTTTATATAATTGAAATGTATGAAAAAAAATATCGTACCCAAATATTTGCAGTTGCAAAATGCATTTAATTCTTATTTTCTTTATTGATTTATACTTTTTATGTATTAAGTTGTTAAAAAAATGAATTTAAATCACTTTTCTCTGACAATAATTTCATATTTATATCAACATCCTACGCCTGGTATTTTTAATTTGGAGGGGCTGCAGCCCTGGAGCCCATATAGACGAGCCGCCACTGCGCTCAAGTATGAATATATATATATATATATATATATATATATATATATATATATATATATATATATATATATATATATATATATATACAGTACAGTTCACCACCACTCACGGGCAGAGCCCTTTTCAAGGAGGGAGCGTATACAAATAGAAAAGAGGAAAAGAGGAAGAAAAAACTCAGAACCGAATATATATATATATATATATATATATATATATATATATATATATATATATATATATATATATATATATATATATATATATATATATATATATAATAAATAAAAGGGATGGGGAATCAAAGACTCGTTGTCAGACACAATTTCTTTACGAGAACTGAAATGAGGCTAAGTAGTAGCAGTCGCAAGTGCGCTCAAGTTCACACCTATCTATGTAACTGATTTTTATCTGCGACAGTCGCGTCGCTTGAAAAACAGCATTACTTACATTTTTTAGCCACTGCTAATTTTTAGTCGCATGTGATGCCCCTCATTTAAAACTGTTTAATTTTGCGGTTAAATAATAGTGCGAATAAAATCGCAAGTGCGCGCATAGCCTAAGTCTAGAGTTGTTAGACGTAGATGATTAAAAGCATCTGGACTGAAAGCGCCATCTTTACATTTTGACAAGATTTTCTGAAATTTGAAGAGATCGGAAAAGTGATTGGAATGAGTCTTCAACCCATTGTGTGAAGATTTCAAGAGCTTTTTTTGAAAAGATTCCGTGTAAATAAAAACTCTAGAAATTTGCTAAGTTGTAGCCAAGAATATCTGCAACTCTCGTCGGGACCGAAAGTGTTTCAGAAATGCTAGAGACATAACGAAAGAAGCTGGTGAAATGCTTGGAAATTCCCTATAATATCCTCCATACTGAAGATAAGGTCGAGGCAAGGTCTTCAGTTAACCCCAGACAAAAGTTCTAAAGTATCTTTTGCGCATGAGGTAGCCACTGTCGAATTTTTCTTGAATTGTGAGAATAGTTTTCTCTTTTCCCGATTTACCCGCAAACATTCATGAAACCACCAGAGATTGACTGGTTTTTGGCTGACAGAAAATCGAGGACTGAGCCTCTCCTGCCTTAAAGATGATCGAAAAAAAAAAAAAATAAAAAAAAAAAAAAAAAAAAAAAAAAAAAAAAAAAAAAAAAAAAATATATAATATATATATATATATATATATATATATATATATATATATATATATATATATATATATATATATATATATATATATATATATATATATATATATATATATATTCGGACTCGATGAATGATGAATTATCGGGAGAATAGTCTCCGAGAATGAGGGACCCTCCCAAGCTAAAGCTGAACATGTTTCTATGGAAGAGTAAGGCGAGGAAAATGAGTCCTTGGAGTAATACAGCCCTTCAGGGAGGATGGGTGTGAAAAGCGTCGCTCTCTCCTGGAAGGTATTACTGAGGTAAGCTGAAGCCCCCTCATGGGATCGGTCTTGCTGAAGGTGAAGAGTGTGCTTCAATTGGGCATTATTTTTCTATCTCAGTCAACTTTAGGAAATAACTAACTCTATAAGCCAGGGAGCAGTCGCTGTCTTTTCCATGGCCAGCCACGAGTGATTGATAAGGCAAACAGTAAAGGAGAAAACCCAGACTGCAATTTAGAGGCTGGTTTCTTACGAAGGTTAAGTGAGTAAAGGAAAAGTGAGAAGAACCCTCTCTGACTAAAGGGAGGCCCAGCCCTAAAAGGTAAGCAACTCAGAGATGGTTGTTACCATTGAAGAGGTGCAGTACATGGTAACGTAAGAAATGCAGAGGGACATGCCATCTCAGAGTTGGTGGCATACTCTGAAAGAAACAACGTTCAATGTTCTGATTGAATCTGTAAAGAATTTCAGATCATGAAACAGCACAATATGGCTGTGGTAGAGCAGAAAGAGTGGCAGAGTACGTCAGTGAGAACGTGCGCCACTGCCCTCCAGCCAATACATATAATCCTATCGATCAAGTTTCTATATAGTTCACAGCTCTGGTATTTTAATGAATAAAGACAGAAGATTCGTGAACTCTGCACTGTGACCACAATTTGAACATTAAATTGACTTGGGACAAAGGTGAAAGGAACCCTGCAACGTGCGCAGACTTCTCTAGTTCTAGTGGTAATTTTGGGGTGGATAAATTTTTGGCATTTAAAAAAAAATCTTTGTGGACTAGTAATATAGTGATGCATGGTATAACTGGTAAATCCGATCCTGATTTTCATGAGAGGAAAGGGGATGTTAACTAAGGAAAGTCGCGGATGTAGAACAAAAGGGGCATCCTTAGAAAAAAGAACAGAAAAAAAATCAGTTATTGGAGCTCGCTTGAATTGAGGGGTTTTGTCTCTTACTTGAAATCTTGAGGGGTTTTGTCTCTTACTTCTACCACAAAAATCGTGCTCTTGGATGTATTTCTAATATCTTTTAGGAACTGTAAGCAATGGATAAAGAATTTTGAGCTTGTGTTGCCCCTTACAGAAAGTTACCATTTGTGTGGAAGAATTTTCTAGTGCGTCTCTCATTTTAATAGTCAATTTAAATATGTCAAGGATGTACACGTTGTCGAGCAGAGATAGAAGTAGAGTGGGAAATCCACCTCAGATGGGGCACAACAGCCATTGTGGGTCAGTTCATTTACTAGGATGTCAAAGCCCTTGTTAATACAAGAGACAGAAGCATCCAGGGGAACAAGTAGGGGACTTGACAGAAGATGGTGCTCGCCTTCCCCTAAAAAGAGCTAAAATAATTCGTGATTTATTCATTAAAAAAATAAACATTATAGCAATCTAAACAACGAAATAAACACATTACTGCACAATAAAATAAATGGAAAAGATAACAAAACCATATAAGGAAACTGTACTGGTCCTTCACATTAGGTTGGAGAATGAAACTCCACATTAAAAGTAGTGAGATGCAGTTGTGGCCTCGGCTAAGCACTTTTTGAAACACTGCACCCAGTCCTCATCCATGCAGCACACGGAACAAATGCAGTACCTAAAATTAGACATTCACACACAGGGAAGCCTCCTCAGTGATTAACCGATGTTTGGGTTCTATACAATGGGTGACCTGGTCAAAGGTAAAAAAAGACCAGTTTATAAGCTGTATTTTCAATCACAGGGAGTGTAGAACTAGGAGGTTCCATTGTCTCAGTGCAGGGATGAACATCCAGAAGGATGATGGGAAAAAAAGGGGGGGATTATCTGGAAAAGGAGAGTAAGGAAACAAGAATTGAGGTTTACAAAAAAGGAGAAAAGGAGCAAATGAAAACGTGTAAAAAAAAATGAAAGTAAGCATAGTTAAATAATAATAATAATAATAAGGAAAGGTTATAAACAAATTGAATACAACAAAAGAATTGAATGGAGCTCCCCCCGAAAACAACAAAAGTGTCTAAGCCCCTCTTCTCTGCAAGGAGGCTTCCTTAATGATATATATATATATATATATATATATATATATATATATATATATTATATATATATATATATATATATATATATATATATATATATATATATATATATATATATATATATATATAAATGTGCAGACACTATCGAGGTTCAGAAGAAATTAGAATAACATAGGATAATAAGCTTAATTATAACAACAATTAGAAATAAAAAATATTTAAACTATATTTCTTAACACAGCCCGGTAGCATTCTCATTTATAAGTTATTGTAATTAAGCTAAATATAAATTTACAATTAAAGCTAAATGAAAATAATTAGCTATATATATGTTCTAACCGATACAATTCCTCACCCCCCTCGTGCCATCAGAATCTGTATTAAGTCGGCATTTCTTGTTTAATTCTCTTGCTTAATTAGAATTGCGTGGTGTTTTATAGTATAATTATTGTGAAGCTAAAAGAATTGTTACAACCCTTAACGATATACTAATTGTTAGTTAAATTTAGTTAAGATAACAATTAATACAGTTGTATTAATGATGTTCGTAAATGCCACATAGATTAAACCAACCAATCAGAGAGCTGGAGACTTTCCCAAAGTAAGATGCCTTCAAGCGCGGGAAGTAGAAGAGGCAGTTAGCGTCTGAGAGAGCCATTGAGTAGGAGTTCCCACTCTGTAAACCTCAAAAGGCGAGCTAACGGAATTATATTACTTAATATCCGATCTATAATCACAACTAATTAACATCGAAGTTATAAAAAGTGCAATCCTGTTTTAAATATATCTTGTGCTTTTATTGGATTTCTGCCATTATTTTGCTAAGGGCAATTGTTGCCTACCATTTCCATTTCATTTCAAATCTGCATTTTTAATAAAGGAATACGAAGATTATTGTGTTTGGAAGTTAATTACCTAAATTAACATTAGTCCAAAATGGTGAACGCCCATTCGTGACAGCTGTTCAATCCTCCTTCTGATTAATGAACATTAAAAATAATAATAATAAGAGGAAGAAAATTGAAACAAGAATAACAACAACAAAAACATTAAAAACGAATCCCAAGAAAAAAGGAAATTTCCACAAGAAGACTTCGAACACTTGTAAAGTGATATTCAAACCCCTCCAGGAGAGGAATCGGGGGAATTGGGGAAAACAAAGAAGGCTAAGAAGAAGAAACCTAAGAATGGACAACAAGGAAGGCAACCCACTTGACTCTCAAGGAAGAGAGAGATTGCCCAAAGGGAAAACAAACGGACACTTACAATTGTGTACACACGCACAGGGAAAACCTACACAGCATCGGACGCGTAAGAAGAGGCTTAGAGGTCATAAAATTCGAAGAAAATTTGGGGGAAGGCATCCTTCGAAAGATCGGCTTTCGTTTAGCAAAGAAAGGAAGAAAGAAAAATAATAATAATAACTATAATAAAATAAAAAAAAATAAAAAAAAAAAAAAAAAAAAAAAAAAAAAAAAATAAAATAAAATAAATAAATAGAAATCCTTAGTTTTGAAGTGCGATGAATAAAGATAATAATAATATTAATAAAAATGATAGTGATAAGCTTAATAAGGATAATGATAATAATAATAATAATAATAATAATAGTATTAATAATAATAATGATAATGGTAATAATAATAAATGTTATAATAGTGAGAATATTAATAATAATAAAAGTGGAAATAATAATAGCGATAATAAGATTAAAAGAAAAATGGAAATAAATAATAGTAATAATAATAATGATAATAATAATAATAATGGTAAGAATGGTAATACTAGAGTAATTAGGACAGGAGCACTCCGTTTTAGTTGTTAAGAGAAGAATAAGCGAGAGAGTGCCGAACGAGAAAAAAAAAATATATGCACAACTAGAGATTGTTCGCGGTACTAAGAGAAAAAAAAAAGAAAAAAAGGGGGACTTCAGGCTTTAATAAATTCAAAACAAGGTAGGCTACAATAGAATGTGTGTAAGATGCGGCTGTGACACTTACCTTAAGGAGTAGCAATAACCCTTTTCCTAGGACGGAGAGAGAGCCGAAAATGGCCCCCAGCAGAAGAAGAAGAAAAAAATATAATATATTGCTAAGCAAACCCTTTTGACACCAGGCATTCTAAAAACTAGTCTACAGATGAATAAAAGGAGTACTGGAGCATCCCATCAATCAGAGTTGTCAAAAAAGCCGAGGATCACTTAAAAAAAATTTTTCTGCGGTAACGAGTTTACAATTTTCAGAATTAAAATATGATCTCAGGCTTACTAAACAAAGATCTAAAAATTTCCCAATTTACCTTCAAACTTTGGAAAAAAATTTTGGGGGGTAAAACAGCTTGTTCTAACCGACACAACTCCTCACCCCCCTCGTGCCATCAGAATCTGTATTAAGTCGGCATTTCTTGTTTAATTCTCTTGCTTAATTAGAATTGCGTGGTGTTTTATAGTATAATTATTGTGAAGCTAAAAGAATTGTTACAACCCTTAACGATATACTAATTGTTAGTTAAATTTAGTTAAGATAACAATTAACACAGTTGCATTAATGATATTCGTAAAAGCCACGTAGATTAAACCAATCAATCAGAGAGCTGGAGACTTTCCCAAAGTAAGATGCCTTCAAGCGCGGGAAGTAGAAGAGGCAGTTAGCGTCTGAGAGAGCCATTGAGTAGGAGTTCCCACTCTGTAAACCTCAAAAGGCGAGCTAACGGAATTATATTACTTAATATCCGATCTATAATCACAACTAATTAACATCGAAGTTATAAAAAGTGCAATCCTGTTTTAAATATATCTTGTGCTTTTATTGGATTTCTGCCATTATTTTGCTAAGGCAATTGTTGCCTACCATTTCCATTTCATTTCAAATCTGCATTTTTAATAAAGGAATACGAAGATTATTGTGTTTGGAAGTTAATTACCTAAATTAACATTAGTAATATATATATATATATATATATATATATATATATATATATATATATATATATATATATATATATATATATATAATATATATATATTATATATATATATATATATATATATATATATATATATATATATATAAATTTCAAAATAAACTGCATTAACTTAATGTCAAGTGTCAATTAGTATTGCTTAATTAGCATTTTTATCTCAGAAGCATCTTTATTTCATCCTTTTCAGCTGCATCTACGTAAGTTGTTCCATCTGGAGCTGTTCCATCCTTTCTTGCGCCCTGAAAAAAAATGTTTTTTATTTTACAAAGATAAATTAACTCCAAAGTGTACCAATTTTTAAATTGGGAAGTAACCTACAACTTTTCTCCTTGCATGTGATTTGAACGAGTACTTTATATGACAAGACAATTATAGATTAATATCACTCAAACAAAGAATAATGCAACAGCTTCCCACCAGGAATGATATTAAATTTTAGTATCTATTAAAATTTCATAGAAGATATGATAAATATTTATTTTGATCACAAATACTGGACTTGTAATTATATATTCTAGTGGGTGAGAACAATGGGATAATTTGGTGTTACTGGTGTCAATGAAAGCAGACGACATTCTGACAATAAAGTCAGTAAGTAATTATACAAACCTAAGTTACTTGCTGTAAATATGAAATATGTATCTTCAAACCAATCCCCAAGTGGAAGACTATGAAATCAACAGAAAATTACAAGGATGAGAAAGAAAAACATGCAATAATGCATTATTTATTTTAGAAGCAACATCCCCAAAGAATAAAATACAAAATATTCTTTAATTAGTATTAGACATAGATATTTCAGAAAGAACTTTGAAAATGAGATGGCCAAAGTAAAGAAATGAAAAATGCCAATGACAAATGTTCCATCACCAAATAGAGAGATAAAAAAACTGATATTTAAAAGTGTAACAAAGCAGTTACTTAGTTCACCAATTTTTCCAAAGAAATCAAAACAAAATAAATCGAACTTGAAAAACGATTTCCAAAAGAATTTCAGTTTCTAAAGTTATTTCTTTGAAATAAATTTTAAAGTTTATTTTCATATTGTTGTGGAGTCAATTGTTTTTTCAAATGGTAAAGTCAGAGCTAGCTTTCCTTATAGGTGAAGTAGGAATCAGATTTTAAGAAATTATTATTATTATTTTTTTTTTTATTCAGTTCACACAAACTTGACATTGTCAGAATATTCTTCAAAAATATTTTATTTTAAATTCATATATATATATATATATATATATATATATATATATATATATATATATATATATATATATATATATATATATATATATATATATATATATATATATATATATATATATATATATATCCTCCGGTGGGCAAAGGCCGGAGGCCTACCGAATTCCACTGGAGTTGTAAAAACACTATTCTGGTCGATGGTGGCCGACGTGTCCTGATACACGGCGTTTGAAAGTATGCAAGTCAAAGGAAGTTGGGAAAACAGATAAAGGGAGTGTGTTCCAGAATATACCAGTAGAGTATATGTAAGATTGAGCATAGCGGTTAAGTCTGGGATCGGAGAGTTGGAGAGAGAAAGGATGAGATTGTGTAGAAAGTCGTGTCGCCCGGGCTCTTCTCAATGGAGGAGGTATGCGACGAGAGAGTTCAGAAGAGCAGTGTCCATTGTAATAGCGATAGTATAGAGAGAGTGAGGCAAAAATTCGATGGGAGAAAGAGATTGGAGAGAGTTAGTAAGAGCAGGAGAGTTGATGAAACGAGATGCCCTAGACTCCACCTTCTCAAGGAGAACTTTATGAGTGGAACCACCCCAGATGTGTGAAGCATACTCCATACAGGGACGAACAACACTCCTATAATGAGCAAGCAACTGGGGTGACGTAAAGTAATTCTGAAGGCGCCCTAGAACACCCAACCTCTTAGAAGCTTGTTTAAAGAGAGAAATAACATGATCTTTCCAAGAAATATCACGAGAAACATAAACACCGAGAATATTATGAACAGATGAAGGTTTGAGTTGTGTGTTTTCGAAGAAGATATAGTTGTGTGGAAGATTGTGTCGAGTGGAGAGATGGAGGAATTGAGTTTTTGAGGCATTGAAAATAACCATATTTTCTCTGCCAAAATTTGAAATTGGTGAAAGATCAGAGGTTAGTTGCACCAAGGCTACCCTTCTCGAGTCTAATAACTGCTGTTGGGATGGACGTCTTTCAAACTGAAAGGAGTAATGAAGTGTGGAGTCATCAGCATAGGAGTGGATAGGAGATGAAGTAATAGAAAGAAGATCATCATATATATAAAAGATTATAGATATATATATATATATATATATATATATATATATATATATATATATATATATATATATATATATATATATATATATATATATATATATATATATATATATATATATATATATATATATATATATATATATATATATATATATATATATATATATATATATATATATATATATATATATATATATATATATATATATATATATATATATATATATATATATATATATATATATATATATATATATATCGGATCGTTTTCAAATTTTGTTTTTTTATTATTATTATTTTCGTTGTCAATTAGTTATAAAAAAAGTGGTGCATGCATGAGAAATTACTATTTCCAAAATTTTGGAAACGGGGAGGGGTCTCAAATCTCAAATTTGTTGAAAAATTATGCTTTAGGCCTTATAAATCGCTTCCCATGCTTCAAATATACTTCTAACAATATATTTTTTTTTATTTTACACAGTACAGCTTTTAGTCTTCTGCTTTATTAAAACAGAAACCCAGAACTCACCACGAGGAGGTGGCTGTAATCGAGTTCCATCCATCCCAACTCAGCCTCCATGCCTATTGGAGTATGGTAGATTAAGTTCGATAATCTTTCTTAGACTCAAATTTTGGGCTTTTAAACCTATACAGTGTAGTTGTGAGTGAATGAATCAATTTCTAGATCGTACCCCAACGAAACTAGTAGAAGCTTCTGTTACTACTATTATAAGTCTTTCCTCTGCTTGTGTTTGAGAAGATAAAGGTGGGATTAATCTTCCAGGCTTTTCACCAGTTTCTGCATACTCTCTAATTTTGTCACTTTTCTATTGTCATCGTTAGAGTGGGGGAGGAGATCGGTCAATTGTAGTTCTTGCAATCAAAATTAAGTTCTGGTTTCTTGAATATTCAAATTTTTCCCATTAAAAACTTTGTGTTCGAACTTTTTAATATCCTTTTCCATCGTAATTTCCGAATGTGTTGTAAATCATCATGAACCATGGTGATAAGAATATTTTCTTGCTGAGCGGAGAAGGAATTTCTAGAAAGACTTTATGAGTTATTGATTTAATTGAGAAAAGAGTTATTAGAAAAAAATTGTTTTGCTCCTTCAGTGAAACTGTTCTTTTTTATTGTAAATCAAACTGGTACATAAACTTTCATGATAAATAGTACAATATCAAGCAAAGTTTTTGATGATTGTCTGCTTGACACAAAGTCTAAGGAATCTATTTGCTGTTGTAAGCCATCTCGAATGTAACATCATACCTGGACTGTGGGAAGCAAGCTAAGATGAGCAATTGCCATTCGATATCGCATTAGATATCCAGTAAATATTAATCAATGGTGAGAGATAAAATTGCTTTGAAGCTTACAATACGTTTTTCACAATCGTTTAATTTTTTTCAAATTGGCCAAGTAGATCCCACTAGGCCTGTTGTTTTTATGTCTGATTCTTCTATTATGTGTCAAAGTGATGGTTTATTACTATGGGAGGCATATGATCTAGTGAGCAGGTCTCTTTAATTTTCTTTCAGCCATACTAATCACCATTTTCTCCGGTGTTCACTACCGCACCATCACGACCGATAGCTGCAATATCTTTGGCGCAAATGTTCGTTTCTAAAAGTGAATATTCCCGATGCAATAGAAGCCTCAGAACCTGTTGGAGTAAAATGCCCTATGTATTCTGAGTCTTTCTTTTGCAAAAACTATATACTCTTCTACCGTCATCTTTGTATGATTTACCTTATTTATTTCTTCTGTAGTTGCCATTTTATCTTTATGCCCGTCAAAAAAATGCTTCGCAGGTGTCTTGCTGATTCACAGAACAAATTCTTTTTCTAGCTCTCCTGATCTTATTCCGATCAAACACTAAACTTTTATCGAACCAAAGGCAAGTAACAAAGACGATGAAATAAAGGCAGCAGCTCTGTCTGAAACACCAGTACGATCACATATCTCGGCAAATGCCTGAAGTTTTATACATTTGTTTTTCGTATCAGATTTTTTGTTCAATTTTATATTAACAGACGATGATTATGCTGAAGATAAATTATCATCACCAGAAGACGGTGTTTCTGTTTGAAAATGTGTAAACGCCTCTTGAGGTTCTTTCTTTTCTTGATTTAATCTTGCCAAAGTCTTACTATTTTTCCTTTTTGTTACAACATTCAAAGCACCCTATTACCATTTTTTCGATCACCATTGATCAAATGGAAATTGATGCTCTACTTGCGGCATTCGTCGTTCAGGAGGGCAGCTCCACTTTTCCAAATCTGCACCTTTACACGCCGAAATGTCAAATAAAGTGCATTTAACTTTTGTTTTAAAGTTCTCAAGATTTTTTTAGAATTTGATTCTTCTTTATTTAAGCGTTCAGTGATTTTATAAATTTCTCACGTTTATGGTGATAATATTGCAACATCTGATTTATCCGTGTTACAGAAACAGTTACAATTAAAGCTAAATACCACAATCCACGAGTCTATTATAAACAAGGGTTCTTCCTTAGATGATTTCGACTCTATTCGTATATAAAAGTAGTACTGCATAATACAAATTGTAGGCAAACCACACGAATTCAAATCTTTAGCTGCACCAAATAAAGAACACACAATATCTTTTTATATTGAAAGTCATTACGCAAATACGTTTAAAACCTTAAATATGGAAATTCCAGTTAATGAAAACAGAGTTACAGCACATACTTCTGCTGCTGTGAAAAGACAACTAATTCAATGGGTTGAATTTAGATGAAAAGGGGTATATTCTGAAAGTAAGAAACAAAAAACTGAGTTGCCATTGAGTCGTTAAAGGTGACACATTAACTTCGTCTTTACGACTAGAATTCATGTTGGTTTATATCAAGATGCATTTTTAGCTGTTAATTCTAGATGTTCTATGATTCCGCCGGGAATAGAAGATAACGTGTCAAAAGAAAATGCTTTTAATAGACATAATTTGAGGGGGGGGGGGGTTCAATAATTTATTGTTCAAGTAAATTTGAATCATGGGAAGCGATTTATGACGCGTAAAGTAAAACATCATTTTTTAAAAAATTTAAAATTTGGGACCCCGCTGCCAAAACTTTGAAAATAGTAATTTTCTTATGCATGCACCACTTTTTATAACTGTTAGACAACGATAATAAAATAAAAATAAAAATCTGAAAAAAAAAAAAAAAAAATATATATATATATATATATATATATATATATATATATATATATATATATATATATATATATATATATATATATATATATATATATATATATATATATATATATATATATATATATATATATATATATATATATATAAAATAATTATTTTGAATTTTTAAAGTATGCTGTACAGAGAATTGAACCCTGACCGTTTAGATGGTATGACAGAGTATTACCTCTATACCACGACAGTACAAGAGTAAATCACAATGAGACAGCTCATGAGCAACTTGTCTTGCAAACCCTGTCAAAAGACTTCCCCAACCCTCCCACACACACACACACACACAACCTTTAAGATGACCCCGCCCCCTCCCCTGACCTTTGAGAGAGTCTGGATATTAGGTTGCTTATGAGCTTTCTCATTGGGATTTCCTTTTATGCTGTTGTAGTAGTATAGAGGTAATACACTATCTTTCCATCTAAAGGTCAGGGTTCGATTCTACGTATAGCTGACTTAAAATTTCTGAATATTTTAACTCCACGAGAGGTGGTGTTAATAAAATATATATATATATATATATATATATATATATATATATATATATATATATATATATATATATATATATATATATATATATATATATATATATATATATATATATATATATATATATATATATATATATATATATATATATATATATATATATATCCAGATATAAATAAAGGCCAACATGTCCAGATACACGGCGTTTGAAAGTATGCAAGTCAAAGGAAGTTGGGAAAACAGATAAAGGGAGTGTGTTCCAGACTTTACCAGTAGAGTATATGTAAGATTGAGCATAGCGGTTAAGTCTGGGATCAGAGAGTTGGACAGAGAAAGGATGAGACTGTGTAGAAAGTCGAGTCGCCCGGGCTCTTCTCGAATGGAGGAGGTATGAGACGAGAGAGTTCAGAAGAGCAGTGTCCGTTGTAATAGCGATAGTATAGAGAGAGTGACGCAACAATTCGACGGGCAGAAAGAGATTGGAGAGAGTTAGTAAGAGCAGGAGATTTGATGAGACGAAATGCTCTAGACTCCACCTTCTCAAGTAAAACTGTATGAGTGGAGCCACCCCAGATGTGTGAAGCGTACTCCATACATGGGACGAACAACACCCCTATACAGAGCAAGCAACTGGGGTGGCGTGAAGTAATTCTGAAGGCGCCTCAGAACACCCAACCCCTTAGAAGCTTGTTTAGAAAGAGAAGTAATGTGATCTTTTCAAGAAAGATCACGAGAAAAAGAAACACCGAGAATATTAAGAACAGATGAAGGTTTGAGTTGTGTGTTTTCGAAGAAGATTTCATAGTGTGTGGAAGATTGTGTCAAGTGGAGAGATGGAGGAACTGAGTTTTTGAGGCATTGAAAACAACCATGTTTTTCTGCCCCAATTGG